>JZKD02S1871616.1:1239750-1256626 GCA_000966675.3 Picea glauca
ATATGAAAATTTTCAAATTATAATAATATTCAACAAAATTTCATTGTTTATAATTATAGACCAATGTTTGGTAAATATGTATTTGTGCAAATGCTTATTTACGTTCAAATTATAATAATATTCAACAAAATTTCATTGTTTATAATTATAGACCCATGTTTGGTAAATATGTATTTGTGCAAATGCTTATTTACGTTCAAATTATAATAATATTCAACAAAATTTCATTGTTTATAATTGTAACCAATGTTTGGTAAATATGTATTTGTGCAAATGCTTATGCACTTTCAAATAAGAAAAACAAACAATGGAGCAATTGTTACAATTACTAAAGAGGTGTGAAATATGAAAACCAAAGCAAAGTTAAAGAATATTTTTTTCAAATTAAAACATAATTTAAGTGTTTTTTTAAGTAAATATTTTTATTGCCTTAAAATGTTGTCATTATATATGGAAAAAATCTGTTACTGGTTCTGTCATACATATGGAAACCAGAACAAGTGGCTAAATATCGTGTTGTTTCTTGAAGTTTGAGAGAGTAGTAACTAAAAAAAACATTCCTAAGTCTTCCTTTGTAAACACTATGAGCAAAATCAATGAAACAAAGAAGATAAACTAAATTAAACAATAGGCGAACCTATGGTGCCATCATCTCTAGGAGGTCGAGGCCATGTAGGAACAAAGAAGAAAGGTTGGTAGTAGTTCAGACACCTTCATTTTTCTGGCTCGCCTGAGAGAGCATCTAACAACATGTCCAAGCATCGACTGAGAATGGTGTGGAGGTGGAGTTGTTATGCCATATCTCTTTGTATGTCGAAAATCAAGTCCATGTGCTCCTATGAGAGGCGACAAATGTTGAGAGTCTCTGGCATTTAATCTGAAACCGATGGAGGTCGGCTTAGTGGAATTTCCTTAGTCTCCTCGGCATGTGGAAGTTCTTCTTCAACTATGCAAGTACCCATTGCTAAGGAAGAATCAATTGCAGGTGTAAGCGGTCTAGAATTGCAGGGTGGAGATAGAATATCAGAAGATGAGATAAGGAGGGAGGCTGGGGGAGCTTGTAGTGAGATTAGAGGATGCTCTTCCTCAACAAAAGTCTTGGGAGGAGCATCGTCCAACCAATTTTGAGCAGAGGAAGGAGAGGACATTCTAGGAGAGCCATCGGGGTTGGTGGTGGAAAAAATATGCGACATGGAAGGAGAGGAGGAGCTAAGCATGCACTGCATGGAAAAAAAACTGAAGTATGTCATCTTGCGCTTGGGATTACCTCTGTCTCTAGGCATGGAGGAAGGAGGGATGAAAATGATGACCAGAAGTGGAAAATAATGGTGGTGGGAGGAAAGGTAAGGGTAGCTTCTGGGAGCCAGAGAAAAATGGCAAGTTTCATGACTTACCTTCCAAGTAATAGCAGGAATGGCAAGGTGGAGCACCAAAGAAGTTGAGTTGACAAGTCACATGTGTCTCTGTTGGCACAGGGGCAGACCTAGGGTTCAACACTTCAAAAACACACCAACAAAACCCTAACTATCGGCCCTTTCGGCAACACCTACGAAGCAGGCGAAGTCTCACCCGAGGTAGAGGCAGGGGGGTTACAGGACTCAGGTGTCTACAACCAAGATGGGACATAGATCTGTGATTACAACACTTCACAGAGTACTTAGGAATAATATGCATTAATATATTAGCCTCATTCACATCGCAGATCAAACCCTAATTACAGTTCGGTGCAATACCAATAAATATCAAGTGATCTAACCATCTAGCACATAACACTGAATCAGATCTAACATTCATTCAATCATCAATAAATCACTAAGCATTCATAGATCTATCTATCATTCATAACATTCAATGCACTAAATAGATTCAAAGCCTACCTATCATAGCACAAATAAAACCATCAACACAAGATTTACGTGGTTCACCCTAGTGTGGGGCTACGTCCACCAATGACTTCTTCTTCTATTATTCTACTCAATCTCTTACATTCATCTTCTCCTATGCACTAAGAAACAGAGTCAAGGTTTGCACTGTACAGGTGACCTGCACACTAAGCACTAGATCCACCTTCCCAAATTTAGGTCAAGGCATAGAGCCAACTCCTCTTTACAAGAACAGAGCCTTACATCCGCAGTCTGTTGCACTAAATAACCCAAAAACTACTTGAACTTAGCCTTGCAAGATATTGACACTCTTGCACTAAGACAATACTAACAACTATCTCTTTCTTACATCGCCTAGCTACTTATTTATACATTTACAACAAGGCCTAAACCTGGGAGAACCCATGGGCCGACTTCCCATAACCCATTACATAAACCCTAATGAACCCCTTACTAGGTCCACAAAATAAGTGAGATCCCGCAATCTCAGTTCTGCCTGGTCGCTCCATCTTCGACCAGCCCGTGGAAGTCCAAAAAGTGGTCAAACCCGACCAATGTTTCCTCAAAACTTGGTCGAGGGCCAACATGCCCCCAACACTCACCTGTGACTCGTCCTGAGTCACTCAGAACTGGGAAACGCTACTTCGAGGGCCTTGAGCTTAGCTTGACCTGCCTCAACCTATTTCTTTGCCTAATCCTCCTACTCAGCGAACTCCTTGATCATTTTCTCTATCATTGGCCCTTCCAAGCTTTGTTCCACTGTCGCAACCACTTGGTCCAGTTGCGAAACTTGTCCTTCGATCTCCTCAAACACCACGTAGTCTTCATCCTACACTGATTGTAGCCTCTGTGTCACCTCCATGACTCTGCCCTGGATGACAGTAATTTGTTGTTGGGCCGCGCGTTGTTCTTGTGATCTCCTCATTCTCTCAATCACAGTGAGTGACTTCATCTACGCTTGAACTATCATTGCCTGCTTCTATGCCTCATGTAGCTACGCTTCCAAATTTCTAATCTCTGGGTCTTCCATGAGGTGTTCGTCGGTCTATGCCCTCCTGTCACTTAGTTTCTTACATTCTAAAGCGAGGGATCTTATTCTTTGCATTACACTCTTAATGGCATCCTCCCTCTGGTCTCTCACTTCCTGCAGATGTAATTGGGTAAGACC
The DNA here is from genome assembly GCA_000966675.3 of Picea glauca. Taxonomy (NCBI): domain Eukaryota; kingdom Viridiplantae; phylum Streptophyta; class Pinopsida; order Pinales; family Pinaceae; genus Picea; species Picea glauca. The sequence goes on from JZKD02S1871616.1 coordinate 1,242,802, forward strand.
TATGGGATCTGCTTCATGTTAGCTAGATCATCGTGATGCTTACATCACTTCTCAGTAGCGGGGTTGACACGGCTCGAACGATGTCTAGTCGACGGGGAAGCCTGCAGTCCCCTAGTCGAAGACGCCTGTGTTGGCATGTTTTATAGGAAGCGTGTGCTTGTCATTGATGGTAAGAACAACAACACCGATGGAAAATAGTAAAATCATAAGCTCAAGAGGAGAAGCAAACAATATGCAGAGATCAAAGCTCATAAGGGAAAGCGTAGTACATAAACGTGATCAAGATCAAAATCTCCACAGGACAAACCAGGACTGTTGAGAATTCGAATAACCGAATACCCAATAGTCGTTGGATCACTTTTAAGTGGAAGGACAGGATAAGATAGAAGAGCAACACTGAATATAGATCGAGCCATTGATCTAAGAACATGATCGACGAACAACATTTGGTTCACGTCAAAAGTTGCGAGCAAGTTATTGTTCGGGGAATCTCACTTCGGAAGAATTGGCAACTTGAAAGTTGAATTACTCGAAGCCCGAAATCCAAAATGAATAAGGACCATCGGATTTGAAGAAAATTTGATGATCGTTGTATAAATTTAAGTGGAAGGATAGGATAAGAGGGGAAAGATGATTGAGAAGTCAATTATCCAAATATCCGTCAACCATCGAATCATCTTTAGTGGAAGAACAAGATAAGAAAGGGTTGATATCTAAGATCTCGATCACCCGAATTTTCGTCAACCGTTGGATCGAATTAAATGGTGGCCATCCATCACAATGCTTGATTAATTCCTAGCCGACAGATTAAGCAGTGAAAGGATAAGTGTAAACCGTTCGATATGTTCAGACAAGTATCTGCAAATCAACGACTCCGAAAGATTGACGTACGAAAGAAACGAGAGTTTGAGAATTGAAAGTCTCGAAGGCCGGACTCGCGGAGGAGATCTTGGTCGTAGATTCAGGGAGACAAGTGTCAATATATCTTCCACTCCGAAAGATTTTCATATGGGAACAATGAGATTTGAGAGTTGAAACTCCAGAAGATCGGAAGGCCGGAATCAATCGTAACCGTTGATTTGGAAGGAAGCTATGTGTCGACGGATCGTGGAGATCTGGGATTGCGCGTGGAAGGAGGAAAGGAAGGCAGATAGAATTTGTTGATCATGTGGCATCGCCAAGGTATTGGAGATCAACGGTAATTCTCAAATGCAGGGCCAGAACATGCTCGAGTCTTAATTTTTCTTGAGCGGGCCGCAATCGAAACCATGGTTTTGGAGAAAGAACACGTGGAGGCTCGAGGTAAATTGCGGGGTGAAAAACAGTTTGATTCAAACCACCTTTGGACATGCCCGCAATCGCATGGTCACATGACATCATCGTCGAAGGTCACATCAGCGGAAGATAGGGGAAGGAGCTAGCCCTGCTAGGCTCCACATGGGAGGTTACGCATTGAAAATTCAAAAAATCCTCTACGTGTATAATCCAACAGCGCTGATCAAACTGAATCTGATCGAAGGGTTGCTATTTCACTTCGTGGTTTCTTGATCAGTTATGATTCAGTTACACTAAATGAATCATTGTTTTGGGGCATTGGAATCATGTCTCTTGAGCATTCTGAGATTCCCGACATGGGCGTTGGAGATGCAGAGTGTAATGGATGATGAGAGAATGATTAAAAGAAATATGTCGTGACAGAGGAAGGTTGTTGTTTCTATGAAAAAGAAGTTGAATTGTATGCAATGAAAATCACAGCATGCACTAAGGGGGAAAAGGCAGAGATGAAGAACATAATCTAGACAGAGCAGAAATGGTGAAAACAACAGACTGTATGAGAACTTAAGATCATGAGAAGAACAGAGAAAGAGCATATGGAAAGAGAAAGCAAGTGGAGCCAAGCATGAACAAACAGAAGCATACTGGAATTGCAGAATAGAGACAAAGTGGTAAGTGTTTAAATGTTTGTATTGTTGTAAAGTATTATTCAAGCAAATTTTTAGAAACCAGGGTGGTAGGGAGGTTCTAGGGAGGATTGTTTTCCTCAGAGTTTCAAGTGGGTGCTTGAACATAGGGAGTTGTAGCTTCCATATGGTTGTAGCCAGAAAAACTAGGGTGGTAGGGTGGTGAAAGGGAGAACCATTGTTCTCTGTTATATAGGTTGGTGCCTGTGTGACTGGAAGTTGGTGCTTCCATCTAGTTGGTGCTGGAACACTCAGGGAATTGGTGCTTCCTTCTAGTGGGTGCTAGAGAAACCAGAGAGTTGGTGTTCCTAGCAAGTTGCAGCTTGTAAAACAGAGGTGGTAGCCTCACAAAGAGTTGGTGCTCATAAGAATGATAATGTAAAGAAAATAAATACTACTTATCATATTAAGAAGAAGATTTATTCTCCCTTTATGGATTTCCTCAGGAATATATGTCTCTGTATACTTCATGTGTGTGATTGACGTTGAATACTCTATTGCTTACTTCCCTGAATTATTGTGATCATCATTGAGTGTTCTGTAATGACTTTAAAATGGGTATAATTGTTTAAGCACAGTAACAACTGATCCAGTCCCCCCCCGGCCTCTTAGTTGTCTATAAATTGGTATCAGAGCGGGTTCCTTTTATCTAAGGGCATATCCTAGAGCTTAAAAATGTCTAGCCATGAAGGAACTTCAACCAATAAGGCCCCCCTGTTCAATGGAACAAACTTTGATTTCTGGAAAGTTAAGATGAGAACCTACATAATGGATTTAGATGCAAATGTATGGGATGTGGTAGAGACTGGTTATGTAAATCCAGTTGCACTAGCTTCTAAGGATGAAAAGATAGAATTCATCTTCAATGCTAAGTCTATGAATGTTATTCTGAGTGGGCTTGCAGAAGTAGAATTTGTAAAAGTTATGCACTTAGAATTTGCCAAAGAATGTGGGACACACTCGTTAGAAGTTATGAAGGTAATGAGAAGGTAAAGGATTCCAACCTTCAAACCTACAGATTACAGTTTGAACAGCTAAAGATGAAAGAGGATGAAATTGTTGTGAAGTACTTTCTGAGAGTTGAAGAACTAGTAAATGCAATGAAATGACTTGGTGAAAAACTCAAGGAAGCCTCTTTAGTTCAGAAAATTTTGAGATCTCTGCTAGATAGGTTCAACCCAAAGGTCTCTGCTATAGAAAAACTTAATGATCTAAAAGTTATGCCTATTGAACAACTCCTAGGAACTCTGACTGCTTATGAAATGAGGATAGGTAAAGATAAACCCACCTCTAGAGAAGCATCATTTAAAGTAGATAAGAATAAGGATTCTGAGCCTGATGAAATTGAAGCAAAATTTGTGAGAAGACTAAAGAAAGGATCAAGCAAGTACCAAGGCAAGTTTCCCTTCAAATTTTTTAACTGTGGAAATATAGGTCACTTTGCATCTAAGTGTCCACACAAGAAGAAGGACTAGAACATTGAAGGTGAAGAGAAGTACAAATCCAAGAGATTTGGTAAAAAGAAAAGTTTATGTGTAAGCAATGATGACTCTTCAGGAGACACATATAATGATTTTGCTTGTGAATATAAGGTTAATGACTTTATGCTTATGGCCAAATATTATTATGATAATAAAAGCATAGGAAGTGATTTTAATGATGAAGAATATGTGGTTGACTTGGAAGGAGAACTGATTAGTTCCCTAGAAGAAATTGCTAGACTCAGATTTAAGATGAAAAAAAAAAACAATTGTTGATACAGTTCGAGAAAGACAGTAAAAAACCTGATGAAGAGTTTTCCCTACTAAAAGTGGAATTATAAGAGGCAAAGAAAATAGAGGACATTCTACAACAACAATTATTAGAGAAGAAGGCAAGATGTGAAGCCTTGGAAGAAGAGGTAGTAAAAACCAGAAAAGAGATGGAGAAGTTTAAAGCATTGTATCTCCAAAATCTTCCAAGCATTAAAACCTCAACAGAACTAAACGACATTCTGAGAAAACAAAGATCTCCTTTGCTGAAGATTGGTTTAGGCTATGTAAGTGGTTCAAGCAGAAAACAACCAGAAAGCAAAGATCTAGTAAAGATGATCAAGTTCCAAGTCAACAGACAATCAGACCATGTGAGTACTCTTCCACCAAAATCTAATAAAGACAAGATGATCCCTGATAAAAAACAAAGATGTCAGAAGATGGAGCAACAAATGCCAAGAATAAGGCCATCCTTCAGGTACCAAAATTTCTTCCATGGTTATTGTTTTTACTACTCTAATTTTTGTCATAAGATTGCAAATTGCCAAATTAAGATTAGAGACATGCAACTGAGGAGATCAAGAAATAAACAATCTTTGCAACATAGAACTAAACATCCAATGAGTAGACAAAGTTGCACCAATCACTTTGTCCTATTGAACATTGAGCTCGAATTTTATAATTGTCATAACTTCAGCCACAAAGCTGCAAACTGTCATCTGAAGTATTACAAAGAAGATCCAAGGATAAAACCCTTAACTAGAAATGCCAACACATGGAAAAAGAAAGATAGTGAAAAATGTGGTCTAGTACTTTCAACTCAAAAAAAAAATACCCCTGGTATATAGATAGTGGATGTTCCAAGCACATGACTGGAGACAATGATAATTTTATGTCTATAAGTAAAATAAAAACAAGAAATGTGGCCTTTGGAAATGATGAACCAGGTAAAATCAAGGGTAAAGGGATGGTGAGTTTGAGTAATGGTAAAGGAAAAGCCCAGGATGTTCTACTTGTAGATGGGTTGAAACATATTTTCTCAGTGTAAGTCAAATGTGTGACAGAGGATGTGAAGTGGTGTTGACTTCCAAATATTGTAAGATAAAGTTTGTAAACTTAGTACAAGTGGTGGCTAAATGCATAAGGACAGATAATCATGTATATGTGATGAAAGAAGATAGAGAAGAGTGTCATCTAAGCAAACATGATGAAATATGGTTATGGAATAGGAGACTTGGACATCTAAACTTTGACCACTTAATCAAGCTAAAAAATCTTGAGGCGATAAAATATCTTCCAAGAATATCAAAGCCACAAGATTTTGTGTGTAAACCCTACCAAGTAGGAAAGCTAACTAGGACACAATTTAAATCCAAGAGATCTACTTCAACATAGAAACAACTCCAATTAGTTCATGTGGATTTATGTGGACCATCAAGAGAGGAAGGCACAAGGAAGGAAAACTACTTCATGTTGATCATTGATGATTACTCCATACTCACTTGGGTTTCTTTTCTCAAAGAAAAAGATGAAGCATTTGAGAAATTTAAAATATTTAAGGCTTTAACTGAGAATCAAACAGGCAACAATTTAAAGGTAGTAAGATCATACAGAGGAGGAGAATTTATGTCAAGTTATTTCAAGGAATTATGTGATAAACATGGGATCAAGAGAGAATACACAATCCCAGGAACTCCACAGCAAAATGGAGTAGTTGAGAGGCAAAATAGAACAATGAATGGCCAAGTCAATGATGAATGAGAAGAACATTGGTCAAACCTACTGGGTAGAAGAAATACACACAACAGTCCATATTCTTAACAAAGCCCACCTCAGACCACACAGTGACAAGACACCTTATGAACTGTGGTATGGAAGACATGCTTCAATCAAACACTTCAAATTCTTTGGGAGTAAGTGTTGCACAAAGAATAATAATGAAAACCTTGGAAAGTATGATGATAGGGTTGATGAAAGCATCTTCTTAAGATATGCTACCAATAGTAAAGTATATAGATGCTTTAATAAAATATTGTATAAATTAGTTGATTGCATTGATTTAAAGGTTGATGAAGGAGTCATGGTAAGAGAGGTGAGCAATATTGAGTCTGCTACAGAGGACACAACTGAAGCTAAAGATGAACAGGTCCAAGAATCAGAAAAATAAGACTCTGAGTCAGATGAAGATACAAATACTCAGGCAGACTCAAATCAACAGACAACAACAAATCCTTCCTCCAAAATTACTCAAAAGAATCATCCCGCAAATCAAATAATTGGTGAGAAATACAAAGGTGTACAAACCAGGGGAAGAATAATCAAAGACACCGAGCAATCACATATAGCCTTCATATCCATGGTGGAACCCAATAACTTTAATGAAGCCAGTAAATATATAAATTGATTAAAATCAATGAATGAGGAACTGGATCATATTGAGAAGAACAATACATGGGAGCTTGTTCCTAGACTTGCAGATAAGAATGTAATTGGATCCAAATCAGTGTTTAAGTACAAAATGAATGAACAAGGACAAATTGTTAAGAATAAAGCCAGATTGGTCTGTAAGGGGTATGCACAAGTTGAAGGACTAGATTTTGATGAATCCTTTGCACCAGTGGCAAGATTGGTAGCCATTAGAATGTTTCTTTCCTATGCATGTCATAAGAACTTTAAAGTATATCAGATGGATGTCAAGTCAACATTTCTTAATGGAGATCTAGAAGAAGATGTATATGTGGAGAAACCTGAAGTATTTTCACTGATAGATAATACTGACTATGTCTGTAAGTTGAAAAAGGCATTATATGGACTGAAACAGGCACCACGAGCCTAGTATTATAGACTGGACAAATTTCTACAGGACAAAGGGTTCAAGAAAGGTAATGTTGACAGTAATCTATAAATTAAGTCTGAAGGTGATGATTTATTAGTTGTTTTGGTTTATGTAGATGACATTATTTTTGGATGCACTAATGACCCTTTAGTTCAGTGGTTTTCTAATTCAATGCAGACTAAGTTTGAGATGTCCATGATAGGAAAACTATCATATTTTCTTGGTTTACGAATCAATCAGAGTTCTGCAGGGATATTTATCTCTTAGAAAAAGTATTTGAAAGATATGTTAAAGAGGTTTCAAATGGAAGATTCTACACCTGTGAGCACACCTATGGTGGTTGGTTGCAAGCTCAGTAAAGATGTTATTTCACCTAATGTTGATCAAAGAACATATTGATCAATGATAGGCAGTCTTCTATACATCACAGTATCTTGTCCTGATATAATGCAAGTCATTGGAATGGTAGGTCGGTATCAGTCTTCTCCTAAACAAAGTCATTTAGCAGTTATCAAAAGGATATTCAAATATTTGAAGGGTACAATGACTTATGGTCTTTGGTATCCTACAAATCAGAATTTTCAATTAACTGCATATTCAGATGTTGATTGGGAAAACTGTTTGGATGAGAGAACGAGCACCAATGGAGGTGCATTCTTCTTAGTTGATTCATTAGTAGCATGGATTAGTAATAAGAAGGGATCTATTTCATTATCAACTACAGAGGAAGAGTACATTGTTGTTGCTACTTGTTGCACTCAGATATTATGGATGATACAAACTCTTGCAGATTTGAAGGTAATGTATACTGATCCAATTCCACTTCATTGTGATAACACCAGTGCCATTAGTGTCTCCAAGAATCTTGTTCTACATGCAAAGACTAAGCATATACCAATAAAATATCATTTTCTCAAAGAGCAGGTTACAACCAGAGTTTTTCAGCTGAAATACATTCCAACCATAGAAAAAATTGCATACATCTTTACTAAACCCCTAGCCAAGACACCATTTGAATATCTTCATCAGAAGTTGGGTGTCACCCCTTCTCTCACCTAAGAGAGTCCATCCTGTCAGGGGGAGTATGTGTTGGTTGAATATATGATACCTCCAAAAAGTATTGCAACATCTTAGGGGGAGCATGTTTTCTTTGACATTGATGTCAAAGGGGGGGAAAAGGTGTGTTCTGGATGCTACAGTTGGAGGTCTAAGCAGAGTAGTGCAGCCTTTCAGGGTTTCCATCAATGCCAAAGGAGGAGATTGTTGGCATGTTTTACAGGAAGCGTGTGCTTGTCATTGATGGCAAGAACAAAAAAAACTATGGAAAATAGGAAAAGCATAAGCTCAGGTAGAGAAGAAAACAGTATGCAGAGATCAAATCTCAGAAGGGAAACTGTAGTACATAAACGTGATCAGAATCAGAATCTCCACAGGACAAACTAGGACTGCTGAGAATTTGAATACCTAAATACCCGATAGGACGAGATAAGCTAGAAGAGAAGCATCGAAGATAGATCGAGCCATCGATCTAAGAACATGATCGACGAACAACATTTGGTTCACGTCAAAAGTTGCAAGGAGGTTACTATTCGGGGAATCTCACTTCGGAAGAATTGGCAACTAGAAAGTCAAATTACCCGAAGCCCAAAATCCGAAATGGATAAGGACTGTTGGATCTGGAGAAAATGCGATGATCGTTGGATCACTTTAAGTGGAAGGATAGGAAAAGCGGGGAAAAATTATTGAGAAGTCAATTATCTGAATATCCTTCATTTGTTAGATCACCTTAAGTGGAAGGATAGGATAAGAAAGGGCTAAGATCTGAGATCTCAATCACCTGAATTTCTGTCAGCGATTGGATCAAATTAAATGGTGTCCATCCATCACAATGCTTGATTAAGTCCTAGCCGACAGATTAAGCATTGAAAGGATAAGTGTAAACCATCTGATCTGTTCAGACAAGTGTCTGTAGATCAACGACTCTAGAAGATTGACGTACAGAAGAAACGAGAGTTTGAGAATTGAAAGTCCCGAAGGCTAGACCCGTGAAGGAGATCCTGATCATAGATTCAAGGAGACAAGTGTCAATAGATCTTCCACTCCGAAAGATTTTCATATGGGAAAAGCGAGATTTGAGAGTTGAAACTCATGAAGACCGAAAGGTTGGAATCAATCATAGCCATTGATTTGGAAGGAAGCTATGTGTCGACGAATCGTAGAGATCTAGGAACGTGCGCGGAAGGGGGAATGGAAGGCAAATAGTAGTTATTGATCGAGTGGCATCACTAAGGGACTGGAGATAAATGATCATGCTCAATTGCGGGGCCAAAACATGCTCGGGTCTTAATGTTTCCTGAGCGGGCTGCAATCGAAACCATGGTTTTGGAGAAAGGACACGTGGAGGCTCGAGGTAAATTGTGGGATGAAAAGTAGTTTGATTCAAACCACCTTTGGACATGTGCAAAATCGCATGATCACATGAAATCATCGCCCAAGGTCACATCAACGGAAGATAGGGGAAGGAGCTAGTGCTGCTAGGCTCCACATCGGAGGTTACGCATTGAAAAGTCAAAAAATCCTTTGTGTGTATAATCCAACGACGTTGATCAAACTGAATCTGATCAAATGGTTGTTGTTTCACTTCGTGGTTTCTTGATCAATTACGATTCAGTTACACTAACTGAATCATTGTTCTGGGGCATTGGAATCATGGTTCTTGAGCATTCTGGCACATTGGAATCATGGCTCTTGAGCGTTCTGAGATTCCTGACATGAGCGTTGGATATGCGAAGTGTAACGGATGATGAGAGAATGAATAAAAGAAAGATGTCGTTGCAGAGGAAAGTTGTTGTTTCTCTGAAAAATAAGTTGAACTATATGCAATGAAAATCACAACATGAAATGAGGGAGAAAAGGAAGAGATGAAGAACATAAGTTGGACAGAGAAGAAATGGTGAAAACAACAGACTGTACAAGAACTTAAGATCATGATAAGAACAAAGGAAGAGTAGATGGAAAGAGACAGCAAGTGGAGCTAAGCATGAATAGAAAGAAGCAGACCACAATTGCAAAACAGAGAAGAAGTGGTAAGTGTTGAAATGTCTATATTGTTGTAAAGTAGTATTCAAGCAAAGTTTTAGAAACCAGGGTGGTAGGGAGGTGCTAGGGAGGACTGTTTTCCTTAGAGTCTCAAGTGGGTGCTTGAACACAGGGAGTCGTAGCTTCCATCTGGTTACAACCAGAAAAACCAGGGTGGTAGGGTGATGCAAGGGAGAACCATTGTTCTATGTTACATAGGTTGGTGCTTGTGTGACTGGAAGTTGGTGCTTCCATCAAGTTGGTGTTGGAACACTCAGGAAGTTGGTGCTTCCTTCTAGTGGGTGCTAGAGAAACCAGAGAGTTGGTGCTCCCAGCAAGTTGCATCTTGTAAAACATAGGTGGTAGTTGCACAAAGAGTTGGTGCTCATAAGAATGATAATGTACAAAAAATAAAGACTACTTATCATATTAAGAAGAAGAGGTTTTCTCCCTTTATGGGTTTCATGAGGAATACACGTCTCTGTATACTTCATGTGTGTGATTGATTTTGAATACTCTATTGCTTACTTCCCTGAATTATTGTGATCATCATTGAGTGTTCTGTAATGAGTTTAAAATGGGTATAATTGTTTAAGCACAGTAACAACTGATTCACCCCCCCCCCCTCTCAGTTGTCTAGCATCCTATATTCCTTCAGACATGGCTTTATCAACCATAAATTTCTTTAGAACCTCTTCAACTGACTTCTCTAGCTCAGTGCGCTCGACCGACATTCTCACTCTTAAAAAATAAGTTGGGGTAGGTGCACGAATAGCGAGGTAAACAAAATTTCGCGATGTATAAGGTCTGAAATCATAGCTCAAAACACAATCAATTCTCAGATAATCACAGGTAGCAAAAAGTGGTCCCGACACAGCGTCAGACAGGTTAAATAAGCAAGTATTGTAACATATTCTTCCAATGGGTAGGACAAAGTCCATCAATGTGAATCCATCCGTTATGGCGTGGTCTCAATGTCCTAAACGCAGTCCATTCGTTCATAAATGAATTTCCTAGCCGTTTGGAGCGTTGTTCTAACGGTCGGGGAGCCTCCAATGATCATATAGCTTCGTCAAGGTGAATTCCTATTCTGCGTGGTTTTGTTGTTCCTGTGAGGTTCAATTTCTACAAACCTACCTCCTGCGAAGTCTTCTCTGTAACTTATTGTAGAATTTATAACTTTCCTTTCTTCTTATTGAGCTTCCTTGCCTTCTTTCCTGTGATCTGTGCCTCTCTATCTATTTCTGGATTTCTCTTCCCATTCTTATCCTTATTTTCTCCTATCGTAGTGATTTTGCATTGTTGATGTACTCTTAAAGGGTTTGAAGTTAATATCCCTTTCCTTACTGATTCTTGGGTGGATATACTTTCTTCTTGCATGGATAGGTCCTTCAAACCTTCTTACACTCTGACAGTTAATTCTCTTGCCTTCGGCTGCCTTGACTTATCCTCTCATTCTTCTATCAGTTGATCTACTTTTGTAGCTATGAAGTCCCTTAGTTCTTTCTTTTTCTTTTCTGTGGCTTCTTCTTCTGCTTTCCTTCTGATCTGATCCTTCTCAATCCAAGTCTTTCCTAACAAAAGTGGGAAACAGGCGTTGTTCTCAACAAACTTAATGACTTCAAATTATTCTTCTGTCGATGTTCCATGGATGATGTAACACCTTGTTTCCCCCAGCATGTAAATATAACTGGACTGGCCAAGAACAATGGAAAACTCATAAATATGAATATGTGATGAAAATGGACCTTGAGGAAAAGGTCAATGAATATGAATAACATTTTTATTTTATTGCAGGACTGCTGAGAAGGGATGTGCAGAAAAGAGACCACGATGGCGGTGGAAGGCACCTGAAAAGGTGGCGTTAACTTCCACCGAGTATTTATACCGTATTTGGACTCCACTGGCCCGGAGAACCAAAAGCGGCTCGCTGGCCCCAAATTTAATGTCTCGTAGACTGGTAGGCGAACGACTTGATGAGGGATGGGATGGTGAACCGCCCGTCCCTAGAGCCATCAGGCCTGATCGACACAAGGGTAATCGTGCCACACACAACCTTGCAAGAGGATAAGGCGTATGGAAGAAGCGATTTGAAAAGGGGGGGATGCGAGGGGGAAATCTGGAATTACGCAGAGTGAGTGATAGTAGAGAGGAAGGATTGCAACCTTTGCTACTGGCCACTGGCAGACAGAGAGATGCAGTCTCACAACATCATGGTCTCAGCTCGGGGGTGGCTAGTGGTAAATCTGTTGGGAGTCTCTAAGCCTACGGTTGGGTGGAAACGAGCACCCCTCTCAGCAGTTGCTTGACCCTGGTGTTATCTCTGATAAGTGTTTTTCCTCTGGTATCTTGATATATACATATATGTACTTATTCTGAAAATTATGCTCATAAGCTATGAAACTGTGAATGATTTCATTATAAGAATGACTGTATGATGTTTTGATCAGTATGAGTAGTTGTATATTTAGATGGAAAGACTACATATGTTTATGTCTTCATGAATTCATAATTTGCGTGCGTATTGATCAAATTCAGACTTCACGTCTGGTTCACGGGAAGATGACATCCTCATATGCCTCAGGTAACCCCCTAATTAAACCTCCCCATAGAAATACCTTCCTTGAAAAGACCTTCGAGAACCAGGAAGGAAGTTGTGAAGGCGCAAGGCCTTAGGGACCCTGCATGAGGAGGAACGATCTTCTTGAAAACCGAGATGACAATATAAGGATGAAGTAACGGATCGATGGATGAGATTCCATCGGGAGACCTGTGGTCACTCACGACCGATAGATTGGAAAGAGAAGATGGAATGTTAGGTACCTTAACCTTATAGGTACTCATGGACGGACGAGATTTCATCGGGGGAATCTGCGGTCACCCATGACCGTTATATTAGTAGGAGGAAGTAGGGCGTTAAATGTCTTACCACGGGGTTTCCCTGTGTCTTCATGGGTAGCGAAGAGTTTAGGACCGTAGACCCCCAAGGTTCATGAGAGTATTTGGACCGTGGATCTTTTCCACGCCCAGCGAGTCATGGAAGAATGCATGGGTAGGAACCATTATGAGCCGTCAGACCTTGGCTGAAGAACCCGATAGCCATTGGATCTATTCAGAGATGCATGAGGGTTAAGCCCTCATGAATAGGAGGTTGAAAGTCCCAACGAGAGGCGTGGTCATCGGGATTTCACGTATCGGGAAATCAGAGGTCTCGATGATATGAGATCAGGAATTTTCCATGGGAAAGTACCCAAAAACGATCTGGACCATCTGTCAGTGGAGACACGTGGTGGAGATCAAGGCATCGGGAGTCGGGATATCAACATTCGGGAAATCGGAGTTCCTGAGGTCGTGAAAGTTGGGACATCAGAAGTCTCGAAAACACGAGGAGCGATCTGAACCGTCCATTCACTCGAGATGCGTGTCAGAGATCTGAAGGGAGCCGGAGTCCGGCATTTCGCAAGTCCTAGGGACGAGGCGTCTAGGACATCAGAAGTCACGAAACCCCGAGAGTTAACCAGGACCGTCCATCAGAGGAGGATGCGTGGCAGCAATCGGAGTCGTCGGGGAAATTCTCGATGGGAAGTTGTCTATTGACATTTTGGTCATCGGGATATCGGGAAATCCTGGTGACAAGAGGTTTGGGCATTTCAGAATCGCGAAGCCCGAAACCCTGACAAGGACGAAGGAGCCATTGTGGGACCAGCTGTCAGCCTATCGGAAAAATCAAGATTTGAGGGATCGACAATCCCGTGGGCAAATGTTTGTTAGCATTTGGAACCCCGAAGCCCCTATAGGTGGTATGACTGCAGTCATATAGAGGGAGGTTGTATGAACCCAAAAGGTCTATCCCTGGAGGGCTAACACGTAAGGGACCATATCGGTGAATGGGTTCATCGGGAATCATGGAATCGGTATTCCTGTTGACAAGAGGTCGGGATTTCCATGGTGGAAACCCCGGAGTAGATCTGAGCCGTCTGATTGATGGAGGTCACGTGTCGAGATATTTACTACATCGGGAAACCAGGGATCGAGGATTCGAGAGTTTGAATTCTCGTAATGATAAACCCCGATGATCGGACAAGATTCTTTTGGGGGATCTCAGGGTCTGTAATGACCGTTGGATGCAGAGATGAGACGTCAACTTAAACCAGGATGTGAATATGCTTTAGTGTAAGTAGTGAGCAGATCTGGATGGC
>JZKD02S1871616.1:1281194-1309772 GCA_000966675.3 Picea glauca
GTTGAGTCAAGTTATGGCTAGTGGACAATTGGATTCCTTTTATAAGTCCCTAGAGTTCCGTTGAATTGTTGGTGTCATGGCCCAAGTGTCCTACGAGGATGTGAATGATCTTACTTGTGCGGTCCCAGAGAACTACTCCATAACCTACAGGACCAGGGTTTCCTTTCGAGGATTCATCGAAATTTAGTTTGATGAAGCCTAGAGGACACAATGTAAATGTGTTGAACTTGCACAGAATAGATCTAGCTAGAAAATACCACACAGATTTGCAGAGAGAAATTGAGAAAGAAGAAGCAAGAGAGAAAGAATGGAAGAATTATCATTAACCATAATGAATAATGAATAATTTACACATGATATACTCTGTATAACTCAACCAATGTGCACTGGAGGTGAAGCCAATGTGCCGTAGTGGTGGTCTAGAGCGATCTGGACACATACTAGCAGTTACGAGAGTGAACTTATTCTAGTCTAGTCTCTCGGGCAGTTACAGAAGTGAATTGCCACCTAGTTGGGTTAACTAGTCGACCAATCTTCAGTTAACTGAATGAAACAGAGTGAAGTGAGGAGGAGATCATGGAATCATGGGTAATGTGTTAGTCTGGTGATGATGCCAAGGACAATGTGCATTAGCTAGTGATGATCTCAATGTTGCATGGTGACAAAACCAATGCAACATCTAGACTCCACTCAACTAGTCAAATTGAAGTGAAAACTGAAGAGAATATTCTCCTGGAGGAATATTTTCACTAAACTTTAGGAGACTAGATAAAGACTAATAAACATAGGAAAAACCTTAGGAAAAAGAAATCCAAGGTGTCTGTGAAGTAACTCTAACACCCCTCCTGAACATCACTATGGTGAAAACAAAGAATGGGTCTGGGCAACGAGGCCATGTTAGGTACCAAAATACAAAAGATACACTGAAATAAAGTGAGGAAAGAGGGAAAACCTCATGGGAACCCCACCCTAAGGTACAATGTATGTAAAAATAAGAGTTGATAGTTGCTAGGAAACTGTTTCCTTCACTCCAAGACAACTTCGTAGAGAATGGAACTTCTGCTCAGTGAAGGTCTTGGTGAAGATGTATGTCATATGTTCTGATGAAGGACAAAATTTTGGGTCGATGATCCCCTCATGTACTAAATACCAGATGTAGTGCATGTGGATCTCAATGTGCTTCATCTACTGCCTCCAAACTGGATCTCTGCAAAACATCAGAGTGATCTGGTTGTCACACCAGATGATGATCGGTCGATGAATTTGAATGCCCAACTCAGTGATAAAATGTTGTAGCCACATAGCCTAAATGGTTATGCTAACTACCCCTTTGTACTCTGCCTCAAATGAAGATACAGAAATAGCATCTTTCTTCTTGCTCGACCAACAGATAGGCCCAGAACCAAGACTGAGTGAGTAACCAGATGTGGACTGCGATCAGTGCTATCGCCAGCCCAACCAGAATCAGTGAACCCGATGAGATCTAATGTAGAGTCTGCTGCATAATGAATCCCAAAGGTGATGGTGCCTTGTACGTATCGAAGGATACACTTTGCAGCCTTCCAATGTAGCTCATGAAGCTCCTGCATTGTTATCGGATAAATCGGTATATGTGGACATTAACAGATCTCCCTAGATCCACTTAGATCTAGAACAAAACAGGACAGGACATGACACTTCCCCTAAGTTACAATCATTGAATTTATCATTGAAGAAGGAATAAATGACATACCTTTAGATATCGCTTCCTTATGTCTCTGTTGTCCCTGCTTCGCTTTGGTAGTCTTGAGATATCGGATCTTTAATGACACAAATCGATCAAGGTGAAAGCAACAATAATATATTCAATGAAGACCTAAACATGTGATCAAGGAGTCATGTAATAAAATAAGAGTAATTTTATGGGAAAGGGACATGCCACTGTATTTATATTAAATGAAAGAAGAAGATACAACCAGATTTCCTTGATGTCGCAAGCTTCCTTTCAGTGGTCCTTTGTTCCAACACACACACTTGCTCCACACTTTCATGAGGAATATCTATTGTGTCTTGATGGACAAATGGAGGCCTCAAGCATCAATTCAAACATGATTCCTCACACAATTTTGAATCTATTCTTTCATCAATTCTCTATTCAATCTTGCTTAACCTCTTTCTTGAGAAACCTTTCATCGTTTTCTAGAAGATCCTCTTCTAGAACCTTCGTAACTTCCTCTTCCTTTTAATATTTGAAGCAGGTGTGCACCCTACCTATAGAGCAGACTGCGAACTCCTCGCAATCCAAGTGTAGAGTTGCCTACGAGAATAAAGGTTCTCGCACCCTGCATTATAGGCAACTTGCAAAATCATCTTAAAAAAATGTTTTGTAGAAGAAGACAATAGTCACTTTTCTCAGGCAAAAGGTCCTTATGAGAGCCTGAACACATAACTATAGAGACATCACCAAAGTGACCAAAATAATGTGTAATAGAATTCCCCCCAAAGTATGAGGCTGGAACTTGTGACAACCGAAATACTTTGTTAAACGCGTGTGTGTGTGTTAGAAATAAGGATCACACCTAATCAAAAACTTGCAAACAATTAAGCATCTGCAGAATATAATACCAGTTCTGAGGTAGGCATTCTCATGCTCAGACCACAAATTAAATCACAAATGTAAGCCATGGCCACCAGTCATACACCATGGATCCATGTCATAAAAATGCTACATAGCCACCAGGAATACACTGTGGATCTATGTGAGAAGACTCAAATTAGGACATAGCCACACAACATACAAAGTGGATCTATGTGTTGATACAAATCATAAATACTCCATCGCAACCTGGACCAAAAAGATGAGACCCAGGGTCTTCAATCTCGTCGTCTGAAAGTATGAATCTAGCCATGTGATTACATGTGTCAAAGTCGAACATGGTAGAAACCACTTGATCACCAGTCATTGATGAAAACTGTTAACAAGTGTGAGGGAAATCACCATTGATGTCAATGACTCCCAAGGTACCTAAGTACAATCCGAACGAATGTGAATAAATGAGATGAAGTCGAACACTTGCCGGAATCTCTCGATTAGGGACCAATGATGTAAATCCACTGTCAAAAGCGAAGAAACTTGCCATTAAGGAATGCAGGTTCTAAGGTACTAAATGATTTATAAGTCTTATTCTCGAATAATGAGTTGGAGTTGACGGAAAAAGACTCGTCATAGGAGGGCCTTGATGTATCCCCCATCAATGACATGAAATAAGTAACAAATTTTGAGGGTAAGTCAAAGTATGAATATGATTTGAAACGAACACAGGGAAGGCTGACATGGTAAGAATTGACAACTGCAGATGGCCGACTCAATGGAGGGATTGTTTGGACTTCTCTTGAGCATATGAACGACACGACAATGGTCTTGGCAGCATTGACTCAAATACGACCCAAAATATGACCTTGTAGTAATTCAAACGAGAGACAAATGGATTTCCCAACCTGGATTCAAATGACAAATAGGGGGTGTCATGTTAAAGAGCGACGCTTGCTTCCATTAATACAAATACCAAAAGACATGCCTTTCCCAAAATTTCCCCCACCATTTCTAGCGAGTACCTCTTTAGTTTTACACAAGCTTGAGGAGGATAACATATGATTTTCGGTGTAAGCTCATCCTTTGAATGAGTCCCTCGGAGTACATTTAACGAACCCTAGGAAGGAGTGGTTCGGTCCCATAAAGGGCCTTTCGATGTTTGTTTAACGAGTCCAAAGATAGAAAACTCGGGGGTTTTTCATGTTTTGAGAGTCTGAAAAACACCTAAAGAGGACTCTCCCAATTCATTTTTCGTAAATTAATTCGATGAGACCGAAAAAGTGATAAAATATCGCTCATTGAAGGTTTTCTTCAAATACTTTTACGAGCTTGAAAAGAACAAGATCGCTCCACAATATTTTCGTTTTTATGGAGCGTGAAAAGAGCTTAAAGGATACTCCCTTATTTTCATTGTTTTCATGTTACCATGACGAGTACAAAAAGATGAGAAAAGTATACTCGGTTGTGTTCTCATGTATTTTCGAGTGCGAGAATGAATGAAGACTGAGCTCGAGATTTTTTCTACAAAACCCTAAAAATGTATTCGTACATGTGACGAAAAAAGGAAAAAATACTCGTACACCGTCACTCGGGCTTCCAGGTCATCTATCTGCAAAAACAAAATAATAAAAATACTCATATCTTGTTTACCATTGCACGCATGGCCAAGAGCGCTACTCTACACATGGCTCTCCAGAGCTATTTCCATTATGCAATAGAGTGCACAGAGCCTCGGGTTTTCAATTGGTTGGACATGGTTCTTCGTAGTATGAAGAGGTAACTGACAAAGTGCAGAAGGGGTGACCTAAAACAGTTCGGGTATGGGTCACTTTTGATGTCATTCTTCCTTGAGAGGGTGCCACTACTCCGTCTACAGGTAGATTGGGGTTTACCGGCCCCACAGGATCCAAGAATGCTGAGGTGGTGTAACCTCATGGCTCGGCACATAGCAGGGCCTATAATCAAATATAACGATTAGTTTTTTGACTAGTTGAGGCCCCAAATGTTGATGATTGATGAATATGCATATGCCGGCTTGGATTTACGAGGAGAGCCAAATTTGGTTCTGCCTAAGGATGCTCATTGGGGTGACTTAGGTAAGAAGTACACATTTTGTTTTTTTTAAATGTTTTTTGCAAATTTTATTATGTAAAATGTTTTTATGTCTTTGATCTAAGGTCTAATCAAAAATTTCTTTTGATGACACAGATGTGGGGCTGTATTGACCTCTAGGAACATATCCTATTCAGAGATGAGGAGAAGTGGCTCCAGTGGCGAGATGGGATGCTGAGGACTACGAGGCAATTGAATAGAACTTAGAGGGACTGGCTACGGATTTCCTGGACATTGCTATTGGGGAGATCCCAAGGCGCTATCAGTGCCATACTGTGGGTGTGTCTGATTCTTTTAGTCGACTAATTCATAGGGTAGCCTGAGAAGTTGTATGTTACCATGAGCATCATCCATGATGCTAATTTGTAGAAGCCATGGGCTTCATATATTTTGACATTTTTGTCCTTGGACAAAAACTTTTTGTAAAACTTTTGATCGTTATATATATATGCGGCTTCTATCGGCTTATTTTGTTTTGTATAATACATGTGATGTGTGATTGGTTTTATAAAAGTCTCAAATATCTGTCTAACACATAATTAGCTAAAGCATCAGTCAATGTAATTAGACATCTAGGAATGTGTTGATATTCGATATAATCAAAATAACTTTCTAAGAGGAAAATTCGTAGATATACCTGCAATAAAGTAGGACTTAGGATAACATAGACATTACTTAACTATAGCACTACTAGCTGTGAATCAAGTCATATAACCAAGTGGTGGATACCAAGCGAAATAGAATTAGTCAACAATTCGATGACGGTGCTATATTCTACAATATTATTGGTCGCACGACCGAGGAAAACACCTCGTAGACTGATAAGTTCATTTGTAGGTGCATAAATTTCCCATGCAACAGAAGCAAGGTTCTGAGTACTATGACTAGCGCCATCAGCGAAGCCAATGTGGGGTAGTGAAGACTCCGACATCTAGAAACCAAGAATAACGCAAGGTAAGCGGTCGAGGGCAGGAACCAAATAACAAAAAAGCACACTAAAGTAACACACAATAAGTATGATACAATAAAATACAAGCATTGATGCAGATATGATCTAAGCATAGTACTTCTTTAAGTAAAGCCCATTTTTGGGTTCACTCAAAGGGATACCATCGTAGTCCACTAATGCGTAGGCTCCTTTCTCCAACACTCATCTGACGATATAAGGACCTCGCCACATAGCCTCAAATTTTTCGGCTCCTAGCACATCTTGATCTTGTTCATAAAGGAGAACCAAATCACCTTCAGAAAAAGTGCGTGGCTTGACATGTTTGTCGTATTGGGATTTGACGCATTTCTTCTGGGTTTCTATAAATAGGGTGGCATCAGGATGGATTTCTTCTAGTTTCATAAGATACAACAGATGTTCTTCTTCAACATAAGTGTTTGGGAGAAGTTCAACGACCAGCTTTAGAGATGGTATCTCACATTCAATCGATACGATGGATTCTAGACCATAAACTAACTGGAAATGTGTAAACCTGGTAGCAGACTTAACGGATATCCGATAAGCCCACAATGCTGAAAACAACATCGTGTGCCAACTCGTTTTGTGAATCCCTATCATTTGTCGAAGCATGGTAATGAGGACTTTGTTTATTTATTCAACCTTACCATTGGCCTGTGGGTAATAGGGTGTTGAATTTTCATGGCGAAGACCCAACTTTTCGGTGAGTTCTGACATCATGAAGTTTCTAAAGTGGCTACCGTGATCAGTAATGATAGATTGAGGAACACCAAACTGAGCAATGATGTGATTGAATACAAATAGTGTTGCAATATTTCTGGTATTGTCTAATGTAGGCATCGCCTCAATCCATTTCGTAAAATAATCTATGGCTACAATAATGTATCCATTCCCCCCAGCTGAGTGAGGGTGACATGTCATGAAATCGATACCCCATTTCGCAAAAGGGCCAACGAAGACTACAGGGTGTAGAGGAGCATGGTGTGATCGTATTTTGTTGTTGTAGGTTTGGATAGCATGGCATTTTTGGATAGCGATAATAAAATCGTTGAATAAAGAAGGCCAAAAATACCCAGCTCGTAAGATATTCTGGGTAGTAGCATTCCCAGACATGTGACCACCACATGCTCCAGAATGGCAGTCATTCAAGGATTTCTCGGCTTCATCAAATGTGAGGCATCGTCAAAAAATGAAGTCAATCCCACGACAATAAAGAGTATCACCGAGGATAATATATTGACGGGATTGGTAGCGTATTTGACGACAATCAATGCTAGACAAATCGGGACGAAAAGTCTGAGTCTAGAGTTTGGAGATATATAATGATATCCCCATACCAAAGGTCATCGGAACTGATCAGAAAAAGGGATTCATTGGGTAATAAATCCTTTGCTACATTTTCCGTCTCAGAATAGGGAAGGTCACATATCAATTTGTCAAACACTAAGGATTTCTTGGACTTAGCGCATTCGAATTCTAAGTCAAACTCCAGGAGTATTACGATCCATTTGGAGTATTTTCCCCCTAGCGATTGGTGTGTAAGAATGTGTTGCATAGGGTTGCAGTTGGAAATCACAGTAGTCTTGCGTAAAAGGATATAGTGCTGGAAACGTTGAACAACTTGTATGATGACCAAGTCCATCTTTTCAACATGTAAATATTTGGTTTCGGTAGTCGTAAGACTCTGAGTCAAATAATAAATGACATGTTCGTCATGAGAATCATCCTCCTGGAATAGAACCATAGCAATGGTATAGTCCGAGACTGCAATATACAAGAAATAATCGCGACTGTAATCGGGTGGGAAAAGTAGTGGGGTACGGGTTAAATTCAGTTTTAAAGTGTCAAAATCTTTGTTGGAAGTAGTATCCCATACGAACTCAGAACCTTTCTTGAGCAGTCGAGTAAATCCAAGAGTTAACTCAGCATAGTTTGGGATGAAACGACGTAGAAAGTTTGCCTTCTCTTGCAAACTTTGTAGTTGGCGAAGTGAGGAAGGAGGAGGGAGATTGAGAATTGCCTCGACCTTCAAAGGATATACCCAGATTCCTTGACGTGAAACAATAAATCCCAGAAGTCATCCAGATTATACACAAAAAACATATTTGTGCGGGTTTAAGCATATACGGTAAAACCGACATCGAAGGAAAACGGATCGGAGGTGTGTGGGATGATCTACATAGTGCATGGAATGAGTCAGTAGGTCATCGAGATATGGTTGGACAATGTGTTTTATATCATGAAAGGAATAAGACATAGCACATTGAAAAGTTGTGCCAGAATTCTTTAAACCAAAGGTAAGTTTCTGGTAGGCAAAAGTTCCCCAAGGACAAATAAAAGCGGTCTTGTGTTGGTCAGCGGGTACGATATTGATTTGATTATATCTAGAGAAACCATCCATCAAAGAGAAGATTTCACTCCCGGCACAATCGTCGACGATCTGGTCAACAAAGGGGGTGAGAAAGTTGTCTTTAGGACAAGCTTTGTTAATATCCCTATAATCAACACACACGTGGATCGTACCTTATTTCTTGTTAACCGGAACAAGATTGGAAACCCAGTTAGTTAGAGCCACGGGGTAAATAAAGCCATCTTTAAGAAGTTTCTCAACTTCAAGCTTGATAGCAGCTGATTTATGTGGGTAGATCGGATGAAGGCATTGTCGGACGGGTTTAGCACCCAGGTATGTCTTAATCTCGTGTACAACAATGTCGGGGTCAATACCCGGCATTTCTTCATAGCTCCACTCGAAGACGCAACAAAATTCTTGAAAAATAGATTTATAGGTGACAACTTTGTCATTGGAACACGAATCTCTCATATGCACATTTTCGACAACTCCAGGTTTAATGGATATGTCGAGGGGGATAGTGGGTGAGATATTACTTAAGTTCCCTTCATAAAACATATTGTGTGTAGATTCGGGAACGATAGAAATGACGACAACAGTCGACGGAGTCGATATCTATTGGTAACTCTCAATGGTGTGTTGTTCTAGGAAGATAATGGAACGATGATGTCCATCATCCCAAGGGGTATCTTCCATGGACATAGCAGACATAATCATCTAGTCTGTAGGAAAACTGACAGGGAATGGATCCAGATATAAATCACCAAGAGAGGGGGTAGAAGGGGTTGCCAATTGAATGGCTTGATAAGTGGATTCGACTGGACTCAAAGGCATTTGGTCTCAATAGCAAATATGATCACCGGGGTGGGGTACTATCCACAGGTCATAATATGCAGGGGTTTCTCGAACAGAGGTGTAAATCATGTGGATCGAGGCGACAAATGGATGTGGAACATCGGGTGCTGGTATGGGGAAAGTACCCATCAAAGAGGAATCTTTAAGAAGACCCACATCGACATTCTCATATCCAGGGGGGATTTTCGCAGTGAAAGGTATGTTGCTGGTACGTGTATCAAAGTTAAAGAAGGCCAATTGGTCCACCGTAATTACTTTTCCCTGATGTGGGAAACATAAAAAATGGAAAAGAGTGGACACAACTGCGTGCATGGAATCGATCCAGCTACAGCTAAGTAAAGGGTTGTAATCGAGAGGAGCGTCAAAGACTTCAACTTCAACGTTGACCATTTTTCCTTCTAACGTAATAGGCAATGAAGGGAGGACATCGTAAGGCTTGAATCCAGAGCCATTAAAGGCTTTGAGGGTGTTATGTGATTTGGTTAAGGGAAGAGAGCCGATGGCTTTCCAGCAGGCAATAGACATGACACACGTCGAGGCACCCTCATCAATGATTGTTCTACAAATGTTCTTGTGGGAGACAATAAGTTGTATTTGGAAGGCGAGTTGAGGGGGTAACCTTGGAATGTGATATTCCAAGTCAAAAATTATTAAATGTGTATCCGCAGGGTCGATTCCACCAATGGCTCTCAACAATGCCTTCCGTTGTGTAGGACAACTCTGAAGGACTTCAAGGGTTGACATTGCTGACGGTGCTTGGGCCAGGTCTTCTACAATACTGTAGTTCTAGGTAGCACATGCATGAGGATTAGAAGAAGACTTTCAAACAACCCCCTTCGGGGGAGGGTGAAGAACCGTATCTAGGCTCGGTCGTTTGAGATGAAGAGGACCATTTGGAGGTGGAGCCGAGAGAGATGGTTGGACCAATGAAGGAGGTATTTCATCAACCTTATCTTTGGAGGAAGAATAATCTTTGGCTCGAGTGGTAAGAGTGACGTCATTCTTCTTTGAATCACCTATACACATTAAGACATAGGATGTAGTGGAGGGGGAAGGTTGGTCATGAATGAACAATTGGGCCTACTATTGAGAAGGAAAGGGTTGTGACAACACGGCCAGGGTAGGCGGTTTCGGGGTCCCTTGAAGGAACTTTGTAACCTCAGCTTGTCTCGAACAATCCTTAGTGTAGTGATCATCACCATAGATAAGGAAAGGGTATCGGGGTTTGCGCTTATCTTTATCGTCAACATGTTGTGTTTTTGTCTTCTCATATTGTGGATTATTTTTATCCTCCTTATTCTTACCCGTCCCTTTTTTGGATTTAATATTTCTAGCAGAGGTAGATTGAACAGAGTTCACCTCAAAAGTCTTGTCGGTGGGAGGAGTAAGAGACATAGAATGTTGAACATTAGAAGCAATGGACTTGGGGTTGGAAATAGAGGCTTGTGCAGAGTGGGGTTGGGCGTGGAAACTACCAATTACACCATCAGCCACATGAGAAGCAACAGGAGTAGTTGAAGTAGCAGTAGTAGAAGGATGAGGTGTGTCAGGGAGAAAATCGTAAAGAGTACCCATTTGTGAGTAAATGAGGTCAAGGTATTGAGCACAACTAATCTCCTATTCTTCTGTGACAACTCCACCCATGGCGATGTCACGAGTGATGTCATTCACGAATGATTCCATGAACCACTCGGCCAATAACTGATTGGGAAGCTCGATTTTGATGAGACGTCGTCTCCATCGCCACTCATGAATGTGATCAGAGATATGAGTGGCTTTGGTTTGTTTCAAATAACTCAAAAATTTGGTTCCCTTTTTGTATCGAATCGGTAAATGGTAGTGGGTGAGGAAATCCATGGCAAGGGTGTTAAATTTAGTGAAGAAACCTCGTGGTAATTCTATATACCACTTCGCAGCGGAACCCGTGAGAGTTTGCTGAAAAATACGTAATTGAATAAAGTCATCCATCAAAGAGTTGGATGAACACCAAAGGTGGAAAGTAATTACGTGATTGTTCCTCTCCTAGTTTACCATCAAACTTAGAAATGTTGGAAGGTAGTTTGGCCGATATGGTGGGCCATTGAGGAGAGTGACGGATATGATCGTTTAAAATTCTAGACAGATCAGAGAGGTCCAGGGTGGCTAAGAAGGGTAACTGTCTATTCACGTGGGGGTATTGGTGACTTTGGAGAGGAATCCCCATAGGTATACCAGTAGGACCGTAAGCAGTTTGCATATAATGTGAAGATTCAGGCAGATTCGGTTGTTGGTGTGGAGCCATGTAATTGATAGGGTTGTATTGGTTTGGGTTGTTCCCCTGAATGGGGACATTGAGTCGAGTATTCAATCCCCAGATGGAATTGGATGGACCTGGATAAGGTTTGCCTATACTAGGGGGTATAAAAGAGTTCGCTTGACGTTGTTGCCCCCTAGTCGTTTGAGTATTATTTTGGATAAGATAGTTCCAATACTGGGCCAAAGCTCCAGGTATGATATGTCCAGAAAGCGGGGTAGGTGGGGGTTGCCCTCCAATTGGAGGTTCTGTCCCAATTGGGATTTGACCTCCAAAAGGGGGTTGTGTTTGGCCTCTAGGGTGAAATTGTCCACCAACAGGAATCTGGTAATTAGGTGTGAAAGACTGGGTGGTGCCACTAGGGCCGGTTCCTTGGTTCCTCCAATAAAGGATGGAAGGGGCCCTCTGGACGGGGGTCGAGGAAGTGTCGGAATAAAACCAGGAACAAGATGGTGCCCAAAAGGAGTGGAAATGCTAGGAGTCTCGGATGGGATTTGTGTAGGAATGGGAATAGAAGCATTCAACGCATGATATCTGGGAGGAAGCGTCAGGGTGAGTCTGGGCGAAAGCAGTGTACTAATGGGGGCTTGGCTAGCCACCATATTCCTAGTGTGAAGATTCGTAGTATTTGGGATCATTGTATAATGGGCCATTTGAAGGGGGATGGTCAAGATATGGTCAGCTGGTTGAGCGTCTGAACCAGGAAAATAATAGGTAGTAGTAAAAGGTACCGCGTCTAGTTCGAATGTTTCGGGTGGCTCAGGTGTGACAGTGATATCAACGCCTGCTCCTGAGCTGAAGAGATCCCATCTAAAGATGCTAGTATTCCAAAAAGGATCCCGACCTTCAGGGCCTGTGAAAGGTCCGGTTGGTAATCCAAAAGACTCAACAAAAATCTCTCAAGATGAATTCACTCGAACAATACGTCTCACAGAGTTGGAAGGAAGTCGCAAGCTCTCTAGAGAATCTGTAATTCAGAATTGATATAAAGAGTTAGTTATTTCAAATCGTGGAGTGGCAACGTCTTGGACTTCACTCTGTTGAGGAGAGCCCTCCGTTGATTTGGTAGGAAAGGGTTGAGAACCTTCTAGATCTTATGGGGGTAGTCCTTGCATTCTACGTGAGCAGTGTGGAGGGTCAATGGTGATCGAGCTAAAACTTCACGAAAGAAATTATATGGCCAACTTATGGAAACAAACAACACGCGCTAGTAAAATCTAGGAATCAAAACCAAGAAAACAATACCTTCCTATTATGAAGTCACTAGTTGGTGATGAAATCCAACGTCACGACGCCGAGACAAGAAGGGGCTAGGCTAGGGTGGAAAAGTTACATTGACGACCTGCTTAACGGACTTACACCTTGGTGCAAGATCCCACACATAATCGTGGGTATACCCTCCAAGGAGCCCGAGTGAGTCTGGCCAATGTCGATTCCAGGTACTGTGAAGACTTACCCCTCCACAGTCACCTTGTGTAAGACACTAAGAAGATAGGCTACTAAGGTTACCACAAACAACAATGATGACTGGGGGAACAGTCGACAGTTTGATCCACACACAAGGGCAGGGTATCTAACCCAAAATCAACTTGAGAGGCTTCCACTCATCATTGTGGGTATACCTTCAAGCAACCCCCATAATACGTGCAATCTCTACACCGAGATCAATTAAGCAGGGTGAGTAACTCTGTCGATCTCAATGCGACCTCGGGTTTGACCCTTGTGTGAGAAGGGCTTCCCAGTGCAAAATGTTACAAATGGAATTTGACACTCCCTATCACCAGATGCTATTATGTGTTTTTTTTCTTTGGAGAGTGTGTCTCACTGCCTATTCCAAAGCTCTAGCCTAGTTAATGTTGGTGCAAAAGAGCCCTAGAAAAAGTTACTAGTTGAATGTTAAAGTTGTGCAATATTATTAAAGGTTGTTGTTATGCAAAAGGGAGAGGGAAATGAAACCAATGTTGTGTAAGACTCTGACCCAACAATGCATAAATAGAAATGAATGATACAAAATTTTGTTCGATGAATTCTATCTACAACAGGAAAAAGGAGTTTTCTGGAACAATGCAAACTACGATGTGCGATCTCTTTTCAAATGTAGTACCAAACAATCATTGACAATGTAAATTCACTATTCCTTCTCTTTCAATACTTGAACGCCAATACTTTCTGAATAAACGATTGCTTAAAAGAAAAAGCCTTTAATTTTTTGTTAGAAACCAAGAAATAGGGATGGAACTAAGAAAAAGTAAGCAACCAATGAAAACAAACACCCAAATCGATCTTTCAATGAAGATAAAAATAAAAAACTGATAGGAAAAAATATCTTCAAATGCACATGGACAAAAACTTTCCAAGCAGCAAGCAATCTAAAAGGACAATTAATCCTAACTTTTAATCGAATAAAATGCATTTGACCAAACAAGCACTCAGATCTCAGAATTAGAGATTATACACTTGTTGATAAAAGGTCAAGAAGTAAAAACTGGGAAAAATGATTAAGAAGAGTTTTCGATCTCCGAAAACCAAACAATCACAAGATTTGAAGTCAAGAAATAGTCAAACACTAGAAAAAGAAGTTATTCCCAGGTAAACAAACAAGTCTGGGCATAAAAAAGACAAGAAGACCTAATCCAAAACTTTTACAAATGATTTCGCAGTCTAGTAGTAGGGTACAGTGTGAAAATTGGGGATTCTCACAGTCTAGACACTGGCAGGGTGCGAGAAGGTCACACTGGACTGAACAGTAGGGTGTGAACATCAATGATTCTCACAGGCTATAGAGAGGTACAGTGCGAGAAGGTTTGTAAGCAAGGAAAATTTGGAAAAGCGACAAAATTTTTGAGTGAACTTATAGGTCTAGAAAGTCTATAAGGGTCTCCTACAGACTCAGAGACTAGTTGGCAATGAAAAAGGTAGTCTAAGAGAAAATGGCCAACAAAAAACCACAAAATGAGTTGTTTCCCCAGTGGAGTCGTCAATTTTGTTATTGGATAAATCAGTATATGCAGACATTAACAGATCTCCGCAGATCCACCTAGATCTAGAACAAAACAGGACAAGACATGACACTTCCCCTAAGTTACAATCATTGAATTTATCGTTTAAGAAGGAATAAATGACATACCTTTAGATATCACTTCCTTATGTCTCTGTTGTCCCTGCTTCGCTTTGGTGGTCTTGAGATATCGGATCTGCAACGACACAAATCGACCAAGGTGAAAGCAACAACAATATATTCAATGAAGACCTAAACATGTGATCAAGGAGTCATGTAATAAAATAAGAGTGATTTTATGGGAAAGGGACATGCCACTGTATTTATATTAAATGAAAGCAGAAGATACAACCAGATTGCCTTGATGTTGCAAACTTCCTTTCGGTGATCCTTCGTTCCAACACACACACTTGCTCCACACTTGCATGAAGAAGATCCGTTGTGGCTTGATGGACAAATGGAGGCCTCAAGCATCAATTCAAATAGGATTCCTCACACAATTCTGAATCTATTATTTCATCAATTCTATATTCGATCTTGCTTAACCTCTTCCTTGAGAAACCTTTCATTATATAGGAGAAGGAGAGATGGTTAAAGGGATGAGGATGATCCCACTAAATCTGAGAAGTCAGTAGGATGCCAACCATGCGAATGAAAACTCATTTTATTGAATATCCTCTTCTAGAACCTTCGTAACTTCCTCTTCCTTTTAATCTTTGAAGAAGGTTCGCACTCTACCTATAGAGTATACTACGAACTCCTCACAATCCAAGTGTAGAGTTGCCTGCAAGAATCAAGGTTCTCGCACCCTACATTATAGGCAACCTGCAAACTCATCTTAAAAACATGTTTTGTAGAAGAAGAAAACAATCACTTTTCTCAGGCAAAAGGTCCTTATGAGAGCCTAAACACATAACTGTAGAGACATCACCAGAGTGACCAAAATAATGTGTAACATGCATGAACCTAGAAATTTCACCTACTACATAGGAGAGGTCTAGTCTGGAGTGTGTGAGATACAACAAGATCCCCACTAGCTGTCTGTACAGTGTGTTTTCAACCAGTGGAGTGTCCCTGCCATCCTCAAGTTTGACTCCTGATAGAAAAGGAGTCGGAGAAGACTTCCAATCTGTCATGTGAAATCTCTCAAGGAGATCTCGTGCATACTTGGTCTGAGACAGTTTGATGCCTAATGCATCTTGATTGATCTCGAGTCCAAGGAAGAAGTGTAGAGGACCCATGTCCGTCATCAAAAACCTATCATGTAGAATCCTCTTGACTACAATAATCACTAAATTTGAGCAATCGATGATCAACAAATCATAAACATATAGAAATAAGAGTAGAATTGAATCAGTCATCCTGAGCATGTATACATTCGGGTCTGATTTACAACGTACAAAGTTATGTGACAGCAGGTAGGAGTCCATATTGGCATACCATTCCCTCGAAGCCTGCTTGAGGCCATAAAGAGATTTCTTCAATGGACATTCCAAAGAGGAATACTGCATAAATCCCTGGGGTTGTTCCATATAGATCTCCTCAAAGAGATCACCATGAAGAAATACATTATTCACGTCCATCTGATGGACTTCCCATCCCTTAGTTGCTGCAATGGCAAGTTCCAAATGTATGGAATCCATCTTCCCTACTAGAGAGAAGGTCTCATCATAGTCAATGCCATGCACCTGTTGAAATCCTTCGGAAACAAGAATGGATTTGTATATGCTAATTTGCCCATCCACTGCACTCTTGGTCCCGTAGAACCATCTACACCTGAAAATTTTACTTCCATAAGGAAGGGAAACCATATCCAAAGTCTGGTTATCGAGGAGGGAGTTGTACTCCTCCTGCATGACGGATTCCCAAAAGGGATTTCTAGCAGCCTCGCCATAAGACTGTGGATCTGAAGACTGAACCAAAAAAAGATGCCTAATTGGCAATGGTTCAGTGGTAGTGAGTGTAAGAGGAGGATCCTAGAAATTAGAACGAGTCCTCCTAGTATCAGCTGGATCACCAACAAGATCCCCTGCATCTTGAAGAGTAGTATGGGCCCACTTGGGCCTCTGCTCCGGCTCTGCATCTGGATGCACTGAATTTTCATTTGACTATACTGAATCTTTATCTAGAGAATTTGAATCCTCTGAATGAGAAATCTCATCTTAAGAAGAGTCAACATGTGCTTGCTCATCATCTCGGACATGTGGAAGAATGAAGGTGTCTTCATGCGGCTGTTGCAGTACATGCAAGACACATTCCTCGAATTGGACTCTTCACTCAATGATGAGTCAGTCCAAGGAAAGATCAATAAGTTTGTATCCCTTCACATTGTCGGGGTATCCAACAAAGATACATTATCCTCTTTTCAGAGGGAATCTAAGCCCATGCACGTGAACCAAAAATACAAAAGTGGGTCACTTCGAGTTTGAGGCTACTCCAAGCCTTGTAGGGGGTCTTATTCTTGACAAATATATGGGGAGATCTGTTTTGGATGCAGGTTTCACAATTAAGTGCTTCGGCCCATAATATCTGTGGAAGTGACTTTGCATGTAGCATGCAAGATGCCATCTCTTTTAAAGATCTATTTTTCCACTCAGCAACTCTATTTTGCTGTGGAGTATAGAGAACTATGTGCTGGAACCGAATCCTTGCCTCATGACAAAGATTATGGATTTCATGATTTACATACTCTCCCCCATTATCAGTTCGAAGGACTTTGATTTTCTTTCCTGATTATGTCTCAACCAGGGCTTTGAAATCTTTGAGGTGTTGAAAGACCTCTGAATTTTTCCTGAGAAAGTAAATTCATGTTAAACGTGAGAAATCATCAACAAAAATGAGAACATACCTCGCTTTTCTGATTGGTGGATACAGAAAAGGGCCCATGAGCTCAGTATGGATCAGATCTAAAGGAGAGGAAGCTCTTTGAGTCTTTCCTTTGTTGAATTTCTCTTGAGGGTGTTTTCCAATAACACAAACCTTACGGATTCCTTTAGAGAAATGGATGTTTGGTACACCATCAACCAATCCTTGTATTCTAAGATGTTTCATATATCTTAAATTCAAATTATGTCCAAACCTTTCATGCCATATCCTACTTCTTTCATCAGCATGGGTAAACACTAAAGCATAATCTGGTTCAATAAATTTAGAAAATGTATACAATCTAGATTGATGATTTACCTCATCGATAGAAACCTTGGAATTGGTTTGAATGTCATAGATGTCCATTGCATTAGGTGGGAATATTACTTTCTTTCCGGTGATGGAATTCGTCATCTAATACATGGAGATAATATTGACGGAAAGTTTGGGAACACGCAACACATTCTCGAAGCTTCCGTTGGTGAGTTCAATCCTTCCTTTGTTGGTGACCTCAACTGGAGAGTTGTCCCCCATCAGAATAGGAGGACCTTTTTATGCATCCAATTAAGAATATACTTCTTTTTTGGAATCCATGTGGTTTTATGCTCTCGAATATATGATCCAAGCATCGAGAGAGGAGTTGATGACAATCAAGGCATGGCTAGAATTGCCTTTCTTGGGATTCAGATATTCTGACTTCTTCTTCTTGGCACCCTCGGGGATGTGATCTCCAAGGTTAGTTTTCTTAATTATTTGGGTCATTAGATATTTTTTTTTGAATGCATGCATATTCTAGATGGAATCCTTTATGAAAGTACGTGCATTTCTTCCCTTTCCACCTTTGGATCCGGAGGCATTAGTGAAGGGTTTTGAGTACCCTTCCTTCTTAGAATTTGCATGAGACTTCCTTTTGTCTTTATCTTTATATTTATGATATTTATGGATTCCATATTGCACAGTAATTTCATGCACCTTTGGGCCATTTATTTTTCCCATGTTGATTAGCTTGGTTTGCTCGTGTCAGGGATTCGATAAATTCCTCAAGAGAAGGTATCTTCCAGGTGGCTCTAGAGGATAATTTGACTGAATGGAATGTGAATACAAACATGGAAAATTCAGGACCAATTTTGGAGAGAATGGTGAGAATCATTTGTTTTTCCTCCTTAGATTTATCAACCCCGCAAGCTTTGAGTTGCGACAGTAAATCCTTGTATTTAATAAAGAAATCTTAGAGATTGTCGAAGATTTTTGGATCCAATGTGAGCAATTCCACCTCGAGCATGTGTCCCCTCATATCATCCTATTTTCCAAAGAGCCATTTTATGGTGGTACAGGATTCATTGGGGTTTTTACAGGAAGATATGTGAAAGAGGAGACCGGGAGAAATACAACCGCAAATTGTTCTGAATGCTTCATCCCTTCGATTTAGATACTTGGGTTTTTCTATGGATGATGTTAGTTTTGTCTTTGTATTCATGGTTAACCTACACAATCCTCTGTTTCAAATATGCATGACCATCTTCTCCTTCCATGCAAAGAATTTGTAAGGTGTAAGAATGAATTATTCTGGGAATTCCATTTCTCCGTTGTCTTCAATAATTTGGTATAGTTTTTTCTTAGCAGTCTGTCGGCTCCGATACCATGTAAATGTGTTGAAACTACATAGAATATATCTAGCTATAAAATACCACACACATTTGTAGAGATAAATTGAGAAAGAAGAAGCAAGAGAGAAAGAATGGAAGAATTGTCATTAACCGTAATGAATAATGAATAATTTACACATGATATACTCTGTATAACTCAACCAATGCACACTAGAGGTGAAGCCAATGCACCATAGTGGTGGTCTAGAGTGATCTAGACACACAACAATAGCTACAGGAGTGAACTTCCACCTATTCTAGTCTCTCGGGAAGTTATTGGAGTGAACTACCACATAGCTGAGTTAACTAATCTACCAATCTTCAATTAACTGATTGAAACTAAGTGAAGTGAGGAGGAGATTAGGGGATCATGGGTAATGCGCTATTCTGGTGATGATACTAAGGAAAATGCACATTAGCTGGTGATGATCCCAATGTTGCATGGTGACAAAACCAATGCAGCATCTAGACTCCACTCAACTAGTCAAACTGAAGAGAATATTATCTTAGAGGAATATTCTCGCTAAACTTTAGGAGACTGGATAAAGACTAATAAACCTAGGAAAAACCTCAGGGAAATTAAATCCTAGGTGTGTGTGAAGTAACTCCAACATGCAATACCTATAGGTGGAGATGAGAGTTGAATAGTGAAAACGATAGGTAGTGTTGGGCGGCATGCTAGGGAGATTTAGCTTCCAGCTTAAGAGGATGGTGTGCTCTTGAGTATTATAGGATATATCTTCCTGGGACCATTGGCTGGCTTGTATGGTTCCCTGTATGTTGCCAAAAATGCATGACCAAATGCAAGAAAGAGAATAAAATTGAAATTGGAAGATACATTTGTTAAACCAGATCTGCCAAACAATGAATCCTGGTGGCAGCTGCCAAATTATGTTCAAGATTGGGGTTTTATAAGCACCAGTGCCCTAGTTTTCAATGGTGTTGATCATGTTGTCCCTAACTCTGTTGGATTTCCTCATTTTATGAGAAGCCTGATCCCGTATCTCCCAACTAATTGGACGTTGATTGAATAAGTGCTCCATGGTTTCATCTTATTGCTGACAAACATGACAGATCGATGGTCCAATGAACCCTTGTTTCCTAAGATTATCCTAGGTCAGGATTCGATTTTGTACCATCAGCTAGAGAAATGTTGAGACTTTTGTCCAGAGTTTGGATTTCCAAAAGACATTTCAGATGTGCTCTTTCTGATGTGTGTGAAATTTCTCCTGCAGAAAGTAGGCTTCTTTAATTGTGAACATAACTACTGGGGATTATCCCTAATGAAGAATTTCTGGACCATTTCTGATGTGAATCTTCCTCTGTGAAGCATTGTTACACCATGGTTGCATGTCCCAATATTCCATAATGTTGAGGTTGAGTTGAAGATTTTTCCAAGTTCGTCAGGGATGATGGTAAGATATAGTTAGCCAAAGATCCTCTACCTTGAGGGGGCCTAGATGTTGCATATGATTGTAAAGTGGTTGTAAGTTTTCCATGGAGTACAGAGGAGGTAGTTGTTTCCATGAATCCTTCCAAAACAAGGTTGTCTAGCCATTACAAATTTCCCCAAAAGCATGCCTTTGAATGAGACGTCAATTTCACCAAGCAACATTCCAAATGTTGGAGCCTTGAATCTAGTCATTGAATCTTATTAGATGTTCGTTGTTGATGCGTGTAGCACACTTTTTTTTCCAGATCTTTTCCGAGGGATCAGAAGGATACTTGAACTAGCGCCACCATATTTTATCCCCCGTGATGTTTTTTATCTTGCCAGGATGCATGAGCCCTAGTCCCCTTATAGATTTCGGTTTGCAGACTTTGTCCCATCTCACAAGAGCCCAATTTTTTCCCTGATCATGACCATGCCAAAGAAAGTTGCACTACAAATTGCGAATGGTTTTGATGACTGATTGAGGGGATTCTAAAGCTAAAATGAGGTAGATCGGAAGGGCTTGAAGTACAGACTTGATAAGGACAAGCCTAGAAGCTATATTGAGTGATATGAAGGTCCAGTTACTAAGGTGATTTGAAATGGAGAGTAGAAGGCTATCCTAAGAAATATTTTGAGCTGCAACATCTCATAAGGGGATTCCAAGATAATTGGATGGAAGGGAACTCTTGGGGATACCCAACAATCTATATATATGGGCTTAGATGACAGGTGGAGTGTTAAAGAATAAAAGATGGGATTTGTCTAGATTAAAGGAGGTTCCTGAGGCGTCACTCAAATAAAAAAGAATAGCTTTGAGTTTAGTGGCCGCCGGAACACTTGGGGTATTCATCATCATGGTGTCATCTACAAATTAACTGTGAGAGGCGGCAAGATAGAGGTTGTAAAGAAGGAGACCTTGGAGGGAACCATCCTTAATGGAGTATTTAATATAACATCCTAGGCCCTCTTCCATGATGACAAAGAGAAAAGGGGATAAAGGGTCCCCTTGACGAATACCTCTGGAAGGAGAGAATGGTTGAGAGGGCACGCCATTAACCAAAATGGAAAAGAAGGAAGAGGTGGTGAGTTTCATTATCCAATTTCTCCATTCTTTATTGAATCCAAAATCTGTAAGGAGGGAGTTCATGTATTGCCAATTGAGTCGATCAAAGGATTTTTAGAGATTCAATTTAAAAAGCATACATGGGGTGCAAGTGGAATTGAGCGAGTGGATCACTTCATGCGCTAATATGACGCTATCCATAATCTTCCACCCTTCAACGTAGCCTGATTTATCCTTGGATATGATGAAAGGAAGAATGGGTTTGAGTCGGAGGGCAATAATTTTGGTAATAATCTTGTAAATTGCAATGCATAGTGCAATGGAGTGAAACTGCTTTGGATGAGTGACTCGGTCTTATTTGGGGATGAGGGTTATGAAAGTGGAATTGAGGGATGAGAGGACTTGTCCCAGACCTGGAGCCTTGCCCAAAGGCATATCCTTGGTGGCATGATTGACTTCTTCATGTGTAATTGGCCTCATTGGAGCTTGGTTTTATGTGTGATGAGGGATATAATGTGTTGAGTTACTCTACTAATAGTCAGGATTATGTCCAGTGGTGACTCTGATAGTAGATATTTATAGTAGTTTACCAGTTCAGTTTCTAATCCTTCATGATCGAGGATTGGGTTTCCCTGGGAATCTTCTAGCTTTGTAATGTGATTGATGTAGAATCGATGCACCATAGAATGATAGAAAAAATTTGTATTCCTTTCCCCTTCTTGGAGCCATTGTACTCTGTATTTTTGTTTCTAAAGTATTTCCTCTTTCTTTTGCCTCTCCTCTAGTTGTTGTTTAAGTACCTCTTCTTCTTGACTCAGAGCATCAGTGTGTCCCTGCAGAATGATTTCCTATTGGATTTCTACTAGGTTTTGTTCTAGGGTTCTTTAAGCTTGAAAGATGTTCCCAAAGACATTTTTGTTCCACTTTCAAAGCTACGATTTGAAATTCTTCAGCCTTTGTTGAAATCTGTACATTAGTGTGTCATAGGAGATTTCATCATTTTCTCACCAAGTTTGGGAGAGTTCTGGGAACTATGGGTGGTTTAACCAGAACTTTTCAAAGTGAGAAGGATTATACTTAGGTGTTGCTATCGTGTCAAGCCAAAGTTGAACTATCCTTTGATCAGATCCTGATTTTTGAAGGATAGTTGCTTCTATTGCCAATCCTTCAAGCATTAGATTTTATGAGATTAGAAAATGGTCCAATATGCAAATAATTTGGTGAGGTCTGGATTTCCTGTTTGACCAGGTATAGGTTCCATTATGGGTCTATATGTCAATTAAATTTACTTGATCTATGAGGTCACATAACTTACCACTGTCTTACTCAAGGCATTTTGTTCCTCCTCTCTTTTCTTCCAATGTGAGGATCATATTGAATTATCCTCCAATGGGCCAGTGCTTTTGACCTATCAATATGCCTAGGATGGAGAGGCTATGGAGAAAATAGTCATTTTCCTGAGTACTTTGAGGTCTGTAAGAATTTGTGAGGATTCCCTCCTTGTTGGAGCCCAAAGCATGGTAATGCATAGAAAGAGTTCCTAAGGTGGAGAATAGTTGATGTAAGATGACTATTGATGGGTTCTAGAGGATAGCCAAATCTCCAACAACCCCATTGAAGTCATTGTAGATGAAGTTGCAATGTCTCCAACATCGCTTAAAGAGTTCTTATGTTGCTTCACTAACACATTTAGTTTCCTATAAAAATAGAATGTTTAGATCCTTTGTCATTATGTTGTTACAAAGAATCCTTTGTTTGGATCTTCTGTTCAATCCTCTTATGTTCCATGTGATTATATTCATCATGCGGAGTTTGGTAGGGGTGAGAAGAAACCCTCGGTAAGACAGTGAATCTGTCTCAAGTTGATCATGAAGTGGCCTACCTCCTTTATCAATTCTTGTGTTGATTTTTGTCCCCACCATTTTCTTTTGCGTGGTGTACATTTGGGATATGGGCCAGGATATGAGCATATTTGTAGTTTGGAGGTGGCTCCTGTTGTAGAATCAATGAATACTTTGTGAACTTTCCACAACTTCTCAACTAGTATGGACTGTAATTCCTTCTTGTTGAAAGATTCCTCCATTTTTTCCAGATCTATATCTGCCAGATCTTTCTCATCCAATTGCATGGCCATATCCCCCCCCTCCACCATGTTGTTGTCTGGGAGATTCAGGCTTGGGGGATGTGGGTCTATTGTGTGTTTTGAGAATGGATCTGGGGACTTTTTGGCCTTACCTTTGTCATTAGCTTGGTTGCTTTTTTGTGTGGATTTTCCACTTCCTCTGCTTCTACTAGGTGATTGAAAGCATCAAAAGAATTGCTTATTGGGATCTTTTGATTTACCTCCTAACCAGGTTTCTTTGGAGGCGATTTTCGGCGTCCAGTGACTTGTGTGAAGTTGTCTTTCGATTTTCCTTGCCCCATCAGATTAGCTGGTGCATTGAGGGGGAAATCCCGGAAGAGATGTACATGCTCATGACATTTGTGGCAACAAAAGTGGTTGATTTTATGGATCCAGTCTTCGTCTTGATACTCTATGGTGACTGAGCCTGGAAATTCTTTGGATATGTCCATGTATACACAGATTCGAGCATAGGAAGTGTATTTTATTTTCTTCATTGCCTCTAAGGATTTCACATATCTGCCAATGGTATTACCAATGCCCATGATAATCTCTTCAAGCTAGGAATCTTGGGGAAGGGAGTAGAGGTGGATCCAGACTGTTTCCACAGAGAAATCCTCTTTTTCTAGGCTAAAGCAGTCTGTCCAAAAGCAGAGGAAAATACTTGTCGAGTTTTAGAAATAAGGGTCATTTTCAAAAACTCGATATTTGTCCTCTAGATTGTAAAAAATGATTGTGAGGAAGCCTTTGGACCTGAGTTGAAAATCATAATCCCCTTCCGGGTTCCACCATGTTTGGATCCAACATGTGAGGTCTCGTTCTGAGGGCTATAACCCCATAAACTTTCCAATGAGGGCATGATATTTCATGAAATGAGTATGTTCCCCAACTCTAGTGGAATTAACCACATATCTTGGTGCTTTGGTTTCCTGGGGAATGCCTTTTCCTAGTTCCCAAGTGCGAGTTGCCTTTAAATGAGATGTTTTTGCCTCCACCTCCATGTCCTTCCCCAAGCTCTGTTCATTTAGCAAGACTTTATCCTAAATGTGGGGCGACAATTCAAAGGTCGACCTTTGATCTTTGGCTCCATCTTTATCGTTGGCTGCCACATTTCGATATGAGGGGGTTTGCACCCCCCCTCAGGATCCATGTTGTCCAATCAGTCACGTTGGATGTCTGAAACCTATTGTTGTAGTCTGGAAGTCACTTGAAATTTGTAGGGTTAGGTGTTGGAGTGCATGCAAACCCTAGCTTCGCTCTCCTGATTTTCCTCATCTTCTTGAATAAAAAGGGGAATATTAAATACCCTTACGTTTTTTTGAAAGTACACATTGTTGCATACATAAAATTATAAACATAATTTAAATGTTACTTTAGTTCACAATTATATTATTAATTAATGATTAGCTCATGGTTCTGCTTGTTGGGAGTACATCACAAGAATAGAATCATAAATGATTTTAGGGGCGAAATTTCGCTCATGGGCGAAATTAAGGGGCCTCCAATTTTTTATTGGGCAAATTTTTTGTATTAGAGTGATTATTTTAAACTTATATCATTATCCCATAATTTATTTTAGGGGAAAAATTGTGTACATGGTTAGCCCATGTTTTTAGGAGGGATAGAGGAAAAAAATATATTTTTTGCCCCTGAAATTTGGAGAGACAAGCTTCCATTAGCCAAATTTCTAGAAGTATGGGAATTTCTGATAGCTTCTTCACCCTGCCATTTGGTAAAATCAAGTTTTATGGTTTAATTTCGCCCTGATTTTCTGGTATGGGCAGTGGGAATTGGGTAGCTACAATATCCCCTTTACCCGATTTCCAAAGAACTTGGATATTTCTGAGATCATTTTGGCCCTCCCACATGGTATAAATTATATGGGATCTGACCATATATGCATTCCCTAGTTTACATCTTCGTGCTTATTTGAATTTCCCCTTTGGGCCTTGATGGAATGAAGGTTTACGGTTTTACTCTTCGAAGTTCTTCTACTATTGCTTATTTCCCCTTTGGGCCTTGAGGTTTACGATTTTACTCTTCGATGTTCTTCTGTTGGGTAACGAGTTACGCCCAGGTTCGTCCCAGGCACCAGTGACCATATTTTGTTAGCCTTCCAATAGAGGAGAACCTTGCTCGTGGCTCAACACTGAGACTCGACCACACTGGAAAACTCACATATCTGGATTATGATTCTCTACGCTTCCATCAAACAAGTGGTGTAGCCGCGGCTTCAGAGAGGTGCTTACTAATTTTCCATTTGTTGAACATATAAGTTAGTGAATGTCTTTTT
This sequence comes from Picea glauca, assembly GCA_000966675.3. Classification (NCBI taxonomy): domain Eukaryota; kingdom Viridiplantae; phylum Streptophyta; class Pinopsida; order Pinales; family Pinaceae; genus Picea; species Picea glauca. The sequence goes on from JZKD02S1871616.1 coordinate 1,306,766, forward strand.
ACATCCATCTGGTGTAATTTTCATCAAAACTATAATATAAGAGATAACACAATTCAAATATAATTTAAATTGTTTAATGGCATGAAGGTTTCATCATAGTTGATTTCTTGTTTCTTTGCTTAGCCCTTGGATACCAATATTTCTTCATGATTATCCAGTGATCCATTGACTTGTAGTTTATTTTGTATACCCATTTTCATCCTCCTATTGGTACTACACATCATAACTTTTTCTCTAGGAATCCCTTTGAAAATACTTGGAGGGACTTGTTCTTTTATATTAATCACTTTAGTTCTTGGTAACATCCCTTTGATTCTCTTGTTTAGAGCAACTAAGATGAGTCAACTTTATGTCCCAATGAGACTATTCGGTTCCACCTTGATTTATGTTACAAATTATTAGTACCTATGTGAGTCGTACTCATCTTGTGTTGCCCAATATTAACCTCTAGTTGTCCTAGTGGTTATTGATATCTCATTTAAAATATGTGTTCCCAATAATTGACCATTCCTAGTGGAATTCTTTCAGTCACCGCTAGGTGATTCTTGCATTTATTGTATGAACAAGGAAAGTCTTCAGTACACTTCTCATTTCCTTCCCCATTACCTTTTGTTGTCATTCTATGTCAGCCACACCTTAATTTCTACCTCATGTTGGATTCAATGACTCATCATTACCTTGCTTCTCATGGGCCTCCCCCTATTGACTTCAAAACCTATATTTTATGGGTTTTTTTTAGAGGAATATCTACCTTGGCCTCATCTTCATCATTGGTGGGTGCCTTAGAATAAGCAAAGATAGACATGAGTTCTCCTTGACATGGTTGTTTCATACATGCTTCACTTCAACTCATCATTACACTTTTGAGAAATATACACTTGACAGTTCAATGATCCAATTGATTCTACCAATTTATCAAACATTTTTTAGATGCATCATACCTCAAAAGGTAGTTTCCCTTCAAGTAGTCCCCCACATGTTCTGGCATCACCATTTTCTTTCAGATATATAGCTCCATTTGTTGCAATTCAAATACTAGGTCTTGGAGTTTACAAACACCATTGTCAGCTTTTTGGTCAATTCTGGACATCAATAAAAATTTGTTTACAATAGTTTACAGTTTAAATGTTGGTCAATTATGGACATCAATAACTAGCAGTTCCCTTGTTTACAACAGTTTACATATTACCCATTGACAGATTATGTTAGCACTCCAAGAGTCACTCCAAGACTACAAATGAGAGTAAGCTTGGTAACATAGAAATAAAAATGCTTGATTGGTTTTGTGGATTAAGAAAAGGAAAGGACAATAAATTGATGTAAATCAATGATGGACCATTGGGCTATGGAGTCAAGCAAACACCCTGCTCATTAAATGCAATCAATATGCGTATCAGATAAAGGTTTGTTGAATAGAGGAAGAAAAATATAACACAAAGAAGAACATCCATAAGGCAAAGATCCCCTCTGCATAAATGAATTCAAGGTACTTGAATACAAACAATGACTAATAGGAAAATTACATCAGCTCCTTAGATGCTCAAGAATCCATTAATCAAAGGAAACCATGATCCTCAAGGTGTACAATTCATTCAAGTAAGAAGACAAATTGGGAAAGAAAACAAGAGATACAATTTTATAACACATATATCATGAGCCTTCAATAAAAAAAATCTTTACAAAAACAAAATCCCCTCAGGGTTACAATGATCACATGCAAAGTGCCCCCTACAGCTCTCTCATCTCTCTTTCTCATGAATCCCCTCTCCAAGAGATCTCTCCTTCCTTAAATAGAAAATAGCATCCAAATAACCTTAGGAGGTCGAATCCCATCTCTTCCATTGGATTCTAAGCCTAGGAGACAGGTGGCAACAATCAGAGAGACAAAAATGCAAAAAACTGTTGATTTTCAGGAATTTGTTGGAAGTCATTAATAAAATGTCTCCACCTCATTGCATGAAGACTTTTCTGGAGATAAATCTTAGGTGTAGGTGTCCCTTGACATATAACTAATCCTTGAGAATCCATTCTAACTCTCCTTGACATGTGGAAACCTCCCAACAAGGCGAATATCAAAACCGTGACCACTACAGGAAATTAGTACACAACGCCACTGTGAAGAGTATGCAATGCCTACTTCTATATCTAATATATCTCAAACCAAAACACATTTTGAAAAACTGAGAGAGGTTTTTGTTATCTGGAATGTTATGAACAAAAACCTCCTCCAATTTTCAAAAACACATTTGCAACTTATCATAACCTAAGTTTTAAATTAGTGACTCAAAGCTGGAAAAATAACTCTGCACAATTTGTTTTCTGCCAAAATATTACGTAGCGCCTGTAGGTAGCGCCCGACTGTGTTGCAGGTTTATGTAGCAATTTCAAAAAGCAACGCCTTCAATCTTGAACATGTGAAGAGTAGTTGGTGGTCTTTTAGAATGTTGAACCCAATGTGTTTAGGTGTCTTAGCAGTAGGTTGTGCACTTTACCACTGAGGGTGTTAACACATTAGCAAAAATCCAAAACTCTGATAGTTAGGCCTCTTCTAGATGAGAATTCTCGTGCTAACAAATTCTGTTGGCAAATTCAGTGGACAGAATGCAGTGAATGCTTGTCATTGATGACAACAGTGAGGATAGCAGAATAAGAAATTTGAATTTAAAGCTCAGGAGGAACAGCATGGAAGAAGATGCCCACAAAAGCTCAAGATACAGAAGTTTGTTGAGAAGAAGGAAGATGGTGACCATTGGATCCCATACAAATTTCCTGAAAGAACGAGAGCCATCAGATCTTCAGAAGCTGCGCAGAGGTTAAATGCAGTGGTTAAGTCCTACTGTGCAGAGGTGAAATCCCAAAGGATTAGGAACCGTCCATTCGCAAGGACAGGTCGCATAAGATCGAGCGTTGTCGGAGATATGCTCATCGGCAAATCGGGAATCGGAGGTTCATGAGTCCATGAACAATGTCAATGAAAACCTCGAAATCGCGAGACGCGAAATCGCGA
>JZKD02S1871616.1:1323299-1342093 GCA_000966675.3 Picea glauca
ATATTATTATGTTACATCCCAGAAATATTATAAGTAAGATTTAAGAAATATGATATGATTTTGGGAAATAAATTGGGGTTGCATTGCATTAATTAATTACCAATTTCTCAAGTATGATAAAGAGTTTATGTTTTTGTTCGTGATGATTCCTATGTTATTGTTGTTGGATCTACTATTCTTGTTGTTGTTATTGTTGGCTATGTATAGTTAGTGTTTTTCTTATTTTTCAAAAAAACATTAAGAGAACTTGGGTACCAATATTTGTTACAATTGAGCATGAAATCTATTGAAATTGTAGATTCTAAATGCACAAATATAATATACCATGAGTGGGCCTGATGGTTAAGAACATGTGTTTCCTTCTAAGAAGTCACATGCTCAAATCTAAAGGGGGGTAGGGTATGTATACCTCCATAGACTTTACCAGTAAAATTGTTGGGCAGAGGAGGTCTCATACACCAATTTGGTGTCTGGCTTGGTCGTGACCTTAACAACAGATTATTATTATTTTTATTATTATTATTCAACGACTTCAATAACCCCTATTGTACTAAATTTATGCAATCTATAGATTTCATATGTGCAATTTAATCAAACAAAAAAAGTTGGTTGAATTTTAATGAAAAACTCCTATCTTATCTCCTATTATTTTCATCACATGAAGAAGGGGCAAAACATTCAAATTTTATCCTAATCTATTTCTTAGGAGTTTGACTATTCCATTATTATTTATGCATGCTGGTGATTTACCAATGAAACCAATGAAATATTATTTTCCAATATTATCTGCATAGAGTATTAATTCATGCATGCATGGCCTATCTCCCGTCATCATTAGTCATAATCACCAATATATCACGAAATTGAATAGTCCACTTTGCACTCCTGATATAAGGTGATTCTCCCAAGGGACTAAAATTAGCAAAATGAATTACGTAGTATCAATCATCACCTTCAATACTTGCACTTAGTAACCAAGATTTCTTGGGAAGGTCACCCATCCTAATTCCTGGTATAACTCATATTCAAGCACTTAACAAAGTAGATTTTCCCCATAACTAATTGTTATAGCAAGATTTGCCTCACCCTATGCAAACTTGCACAGAGGACCTTTTTCTATTTGTCTATGCAGACTTGAAGTCCCTTTTTGCAAATCCCAGAGCTAATAACATTATTTTTCCACATATACACGCCCTACCTATAGTACAACATGCATATATGTAGGTTGCACCACTACAGCATGCGTACATCGAGATTTGTGAACAAAATTAAAAAATGGTGTCGGGTCTGCATGTCATGTCACAAGATCCATGATACTTGACCTTCCACATACTGGAAACATTCTGACTTGACCCTTCAGTTCCACTTGAAGGCTACAAATAGGCCAAATCCGAGTTATGGAAAAGAGGAGAAGAATTCAACTTTGAGAGCACAGCTACTCTGGAGAAATTATTCACTTCATATTGAGTTTGGATCCCTTTGTCCTTTTAAGTCTGAACACATTGTTCAACCCCCAAGCTCTTCCCTACATGATTGAGAACCTCATTGTCTCTCTTATATGAGCTTGCCTTTGGTGGAGGATTGAAGTGGTGGAGGCCTAGCTGGAAGGAACTTAGTTTCTCGGTTTCGAACTGTGCCGACATGGAACTTTGTAATTCATTCACTTCTGTTGATTACATTTTAATAGAAATACTATTTTCTCATCCAATTAATAACTTGCAAATATTTGAATTGTTATTCCATGGGTGTATTTGTTATGAATGTTAATGGATTATGCTATTGAATGTGATAACATTATATATTATCACCATATGCTTGTGTTTCTTGGTTGTTGAGGACTAGTTGTAGGTGTATTGCTTTGAGTCAAGTGCTTAATGGTGGACTTCATCAAACATCTGGACAAGGTAGGCCTTTTATCTTGTCTTGATAGAATATTTGTTTATATAACATAATTGATATTAGAGTTGATTTTTGTAGTCATTTCCGTCTGTTGTGGTTTACCCCTGTCCATAGAGAGAGATTTTCCTCGTAACAGAATTGGCAACCATACTGGGGATAAAATATTCTTTTTCGGGGTTTGGAGTATTTTTCTCGTTAGATTGCTCTCATTTATATTGAGTTTCTTGTCGTATGATTGCTTGACAGCCTCTTTTCACTCTAAGCCTGGGTTTCTTAGCCTTCTCCTTAGCCTAGCTATGTTTTGACACATATACGCAGGTTTTTTCTTGACAATCGCGTACATACACGTGTTGTCCTTCTGCAAGAGGTGTATATACACGCTTTTCCCTTGAAGAATATCGTACATCACCCTTTGTTGCTTGGTTGTTGGGTTTTATGGTTTTTGGGTGGGTTTTGATGATTGTTGAGTCTTCTTGGGTCTTTGTTATGACTATTAAGTGTCTATGGAATGACAAGAAACCTTTCTTTGGTTGAATTTTTGGGCGATGCCTTTCTCATCATCCTTTTCATTTGATTTTCCTTGCATCTTGTCATTGCTATCCTACTTGGTTTGTCTCTGTATACACAGAGTAGAGTTTTTTATATTAATTTGTTGTTTAGTCCTTGCATTTTCGTTCTCTTATATTGAAAATACAAAAATATTAGGCTTTTTACAATGTTGGAATTTTGATTTCTTGAGTCTTTATCATTTATCTTAGTACATGTAAAGAAAGATTGCATTTTATTTAGAATTGCAGAACTGAATTGAGAATTGCATTTTGTAAATCATATCATTTATTTGGAATTGAAGTTAGGACTTTGCATTGTATTCATATTCATTTATTTTAGTTGTTGAGTCATAACATCACTAGTTTCACGACCGCACATTTTTTAGTAAGCAAGGCCACTAAAAGTAACGCTATAATTTAAAATTGATTAGTAATGATTTTATTTTTCTAGGGTGCACAAACTAGGTTAGGATTTAGAGCCTTGGAATAGGATTTTGTGAGTAAACTTCTCCAAGGCTATTAAATCAACATATGTGTCTGACTAAGGGAGTGGAGAAATCCATTGTATAATCGGTAATATCAGGAGGCTCTGCTTACACCGGAGTTAAACACGAGGTCGCATGAGGTTGGTTGAAGGGATATCTCCCCGATACCTTCTTAGCGTCATATATATATATGGGGATCTATTTGTATATGGGGATATTTCTAGTACCCTTACCTCTGTGAGAGGCCTTGCTTTCAAGGTTTCGGGCTTTGTTACCCTGCCCATATGGTGGACCTGACTTACAATTGTTCACCTGTGCATCAGTTATACTGTGGTTTCTTAGTTGCTTGAATTAGGTACCACATAGGTTACTTGCAGGGGTTATTCTGCAGGTAACTTGGGTCAGATAAGGGTCAGACATCACACAACCTTTTTGGATGATTACCTCTTTGGGGGAATCTAACCGACTAGTTTTTAATCCCATGAGGGCCCTTATAACTGATTATGATACCTCCTATCTTTAGCAGAGGAGTCTCAGGCCCCTCTTGGACGAGGCATACCTACTTTAGAAAGGGAGGCCCCTTTCAACCACTTTATCATGTTTGTGTGCATATTGGTCGTTTGATTTTTTTTGTTATGCTATTTGATTACTAGTTGGCCTTAGGATTTGTTTTTTATATCTAGAGTCTTGATTCATCATGGAGCCATACCATCTTCCTCGCAGGTCTCGCCACTTGTTACAGTTACCATCGCATTTTGAGTCTTTTCCTTCTAAAAGGCGCAAAGTTATCAAACGTGGTACACACATCTCCACTTATCAGACTTGTGATCATACAAGGATGAGTATTGAAGCGAGTCAGCAAGATATTGGGAGTCCTTCCACTCCCTTACCTACTATAGTTAATGGTACCCCTTCGACACCTTCAACCACAATGGTTGTAGTGTCGGAGGCACCTATCATCACCTATGCCCTTCCTATAGTGAATACTCAACCTATAGCCACAAACCCTTTTAAATCTCTTTTTCACTCACTAGGATATAATGTTCAGTCCATCCCTATGGCCTCTAGTCATTTTTCTTATGGTATGCCGAATTTCACATCGCAGTTTTCAAACTCCATCCCAGCGGCTAGTACAAATACTAGCATTGGACTTGGGGGCACAACTCCTCCACACACTCCATTCTCTATTGATGGCACTCATGTCCCTCAAATGACTCCTATCGTTAGAGGGGTTCTTCCTCTTAATCTCGGGTCTAATATTGTTGCTTATGGATGGAGTAAACAACCTGAAAAACAAGCTATTGCTCATGTTCTGTCCTTTAAACCCACTTCCTATGTGTCGATTTCGACCAACACATTTTGCATGACGAATCCACCTTTATCTTTTGGATTCACACCCTGAGGAGGTTAGTTTCACACCTTTGGAAACCCCCAACCCAAAGCCACTCCGATTGGGGTTAGTTTTTATAAAGCTCATTAGAAAATTCCTACTAGAATGGTGCCCAACCAACCCCTTATGAATCAGTCCGGAGGAGGGTCTTATAATCTCAGACAGGGCCATGGTTCTTACCAGAACCCTGTATGGGATGTGATTCCCCAACCACAATCTTTCCATGGAGCTTGGGCCCAGATGTCGCAATCCCGTCTCCATTTTCTGGCCACACTCAATCTGCCAAACTTGTCTAAGTTAATGAATGACCCTATGCATCATGATCCCCTCCGTCCCCACTAGGATTCTTTTGGATATTCCAAAATTCTATGGAAGGAATGGTGAGGATCTTGGTGATCGTGTTACCATCTTTCACCTATGGTGATCTTCGAATTCCCTTAATGACGATTCTATTCAGTTAAAATTATTTCAATGCACCCTCATGATTGTTTCCATGAAATGGTATATCGAGCTACCTAGGGGAGCATACAAAACTTTTAATTAGTTTTTTTAGTCTTCCTCAACCACTTCTAATTGTCAGTGTGTTACGATGATGGCATCGAAATTCTGTCGACCTTTCATCAGGACAGGGCCACTCATATCTCGGATCACATCCAGGAGTGGCGTAGATGAAAGAGGTTGATAAAGGCCTACATACGCCCAAAATTCTCTCTAGAGTGGTTCCTTAAATTTCTCCTACCTTATATTTCGAAGGATGTTTCTACATCTGAGGTTACTTCTAAGGCAGAAGCAATTTTTAAATCCCAACAGTTAGATCTTATATATGCTCAGTATGGGATGTTATACGATATTCTTCCTCACACACCGAGGTCAAACTATGACCCTAGACAAAATCCTGGACCTCATGTCGATGGCATTTTGTGCTTCGTCAATGTGAAATCCGCATAATCGGTGACAAGCCATTTGAAAGACTTGTCTCTAAACCAGTCTGCAGGAGGGCTAGCTTCATCTGTGTCCTCTAATCCAACTCGATCAATGTATGTACACTCTGTGAAATAATAGACTAGCCTGAATGGTAACTAGCAACCAGGAGGGAATAAGAAGAAAGGACGTAATAATAATCGTAGGGGTGGGAAGAATAATAATAAACCCAAGGACAATGGTAATAATGAAAAGATGAATACTAATGTTGGTGAGGACAAGAAAGAAAGGAGGAAGGTTAAGTTTCCCTGTAAGCTTTGTACAGACGATCACCTTACCCATTTATGCCCCAAACTTGTGGAAGCTGCAAGGATTTTATCTCTACCGCTCTTCGTGCTAACTAATCCTTTTCCACATAACCAACACATGGCCTCGAGATCCTCGAATGTCGTAAATGTGGCGAGTGGGAGTCAAAACCCACTGACGTAAGATGATGATTGTTTATGCATCAATATGGTTAAATATGATATTAATGTAGCCACTCGGTCTCATGATTACAGTTCTCCACAGACTATACCTATTCTAGAGTCTCCCATTCCTCTGGAAACACCCTTACAGATCAAAAAACTAGATCCCCCTCCTCATATTCTGAAAGGAGTACTTAAGCGCTCTACCCATAATCCTAATTCTAGAGCCGCCTAGAATTACTCTATTGTTGAGAACCTGGGTCAAACCCCTTGTTCAATGTTGTCTCTGGAGGTACTTCATATGTGTCCTTCGTAAAGGAATTCCTTGCTATCTATGTTAGGAGCTCTAGATCCTTGTGGCTTGAAATTTATCAAGTTTGACGTCACAGATGTGAAGCCTTATTTTCCTTAACATGTGGCATTCCAAATCCATGTGGGTTACTCGAAGTATACCATCAAGCGTACTGTTTTCGATGAAGGCGTTGCAACATGTGTGATGTCCCTGGTATGTTGGAAATCCCTCGACTCTCCGAACCTTTCTCATTATATGACCATGTTGACTACTTTTGACGGTCATTCCTGTTAGCATTTATTCTTGTAAGAAAGGGGGGTGATTTCTCTCCTTTCGAGCCCGTGGCATGAACTGTGAAGAAGTGGGACTTAAAATCCCAACAAATGCATTTTTTCCAAGGACGCATCTGTGAGCGCAATGTGCAGTGCATAAAATATCCATTTCGGGCTTAAAATGTTAGCAGACGAGTGATCCAGTATTCAACGGTGAGAATCGATCGATGGAGCAGATCGTCGGTCGGTGGGTGGTTGTAGTCAACAGAGTTGTGCCAAGTATAGCACAAGAGATAGTGCTCAATATCGCCGAAATGATCAGGGTCGTTCGATCAAGGAGGAACACATGGCACCTGATCATCCCTCGCTTGTGATTTCGGCTATCGGGACTTCGAAAGATAGGAGGTTTCTTTTTATCTGGGATCCCCAAAGCGTGAAGTGTCGAAGGCGCCCAGAAGTCGGGCCCACGGTCTCGGTATTGATCCAATCTGTCCATCCCTGGGACACGTGGCATGCGATTGGGCTTTGTCGCAACTTCAGCTACTGGGACTTTGGTAGAACAAAGGATCACTCCTCCACTGCATCGGGAATCGTCGAAACCCAAAACACCGAAAGGGCCCAAGGTAGAAGCGGTCCCACATTTAGATATTCATCTGGGTCCTCCATCTTAGGGACACGTCGCACCCGATTGGCTCTGGTCGGCACTTCAGCTACAGAGGTTTAGAAATATAATGGACGACTCTTTCCCTTGCATCTGGAATCATTGAATCCCGAAAATATGAAAAGTGCATGTGGAGACAGTGCCTGTCTCGACATTTCGGCTACCGGGACTTCAAGAGAACAAAGGGTCAATCCTTCATTCATTAACAATCATCGAAATGAGAAATGAGAAAGCCCTTTGTCTTGGGCCTATAGTCATGGTACCCAATCACATTCATTGAGCACAGGAGACTGTCAAAGAACCTATCCTCCCAAGCATCTTTAGGGGTGTCCAAGTATAGGGGACGCGGGACATTTCTCTAGCCTTTCGCAGATCTGGTGTCAGGGATTTCGAAAGAAAAGAAGCCAGATCTCCCGATGGGATAATGCCTGAAAGAATATGGACTGTTGATCAAGGAACAACAATCAAAGAAAGGTTGCCATGTTGTCCGAGTGCAGAGTTGATTGGGGTTGTTCTCCATCCTAAGGAAGTAGTTATTAAGGTGGTTGGTGGTGGTTAGACATCGTCTCCACCATAAAGGGAAATCCTAGAAAGGGACCTGAGACAGATCAATTCTTCTGCAAGTTCCAGGATTCTGATTGTGTCTGGTTTAAGCACATGACCATCTAGAGACTGCAGGTGCAGTCTGCTAATGAACATACAGACGTAATGTTTTTAATGTTAAGCCTTGATTTTGCTATTGTGATTGGCTTTGAGTATATGTAGGCAATTTTTCCATTTTGTAATGATCGATGGTAGAGCTAAGCTCCCGACTGTAAAGCTTTAACAAAGCCTCTGGTTCTCTAGTTATACAATGATATTTTGAGATTTATTGTTTAATGGCAGCCAACCTCCTCCTTTCCTTGTTCCTGTGAATCTGAAGCCCGAGTATGGATGATCCAGTCAGGTGTTGTTGTAACTATATAATGTATGTTTGATTGTATTAGTTCTGCAATGTTTGAGGTTTACTTTGAAGTTTCTCTGGTCTGAGAGGATCTCATATCTGAGACTTTTCCCCTTCCTTTCTTTCACTTAATCACCACTATGCAAATTTACTGGCTCAAGTTAGATCAAGACCTTGCATGTCCTTGTTGTCCCAACCCAGTTTTTTGAGTGAGCGATATTTTCCTAAGTTTACTTCCATTCGATCACCCCCTTTAACAAATCGTGACATAAACTTATGGGTGTCAGGCTCTACTCCTGCTGCAATCTAGGAGTGACTTCTGACACTAACATTTTCTGGTGCCGTTGCTGAGGACGAAGTTGAACATTTTCCCTGGGGTAGAACGACATTGAGCCTCTGATTCTGAAGGTGCATCAGGCATCAAAGCCCTTGAAGATTGCTATTGTGAATCTAGCGACTCCATTGTGACGACTCCACTGGGGAGAACTTGTTGTGTTAATTGTGGCTTCCATAGGTAGACACACATGGTCCCATCCACAACCGCCTCTAGCTACGCCTAAAGTTGATCCGGAAGTGATTATCAGAAAAGGGAAGGCCTCTCAAGGAGAAACTTCCACTGCTGAACCAGGTAATTCGCCATCTCCTTCTATAGAAACTCCATTTTCTTCTTCTCAACTTCCTAGCAGACTTGTTTCCGAAGTTTCTCGTTTCCTAAATTTCGGGAGTGTTCCTGCTGAGTTTTCCACTCCTGGTCTGGGATTGGAGGGAGAAATCCTTATCACTCCCCTCTCCCCTGAATTTGTACCTTGGCGTAGACCTTGGACCACAGAATATTTCACCACTCCTCCTCTTGTTACTGTTGGTGCTACTACACTGAGAGAAGTGTCTGTTAACTCAAGCCGCTTAGCCTTCTCTCTGAATCCCCCATTGTTTCCCCTTCCACCTGGTAGTGCATTCCCAGTATTCCCTGTTCGAGATCCTTCTCCTTCGAGTTCTCCTCCACCTAATATCGCTATGGCAGGAGAAAATCCCCCCATGACCAAAATGGAGGCTATAATAGCTGCTAGATATGCTCCCCTTTTGTTACCTCAGCCTCTCAATGCCCTCCTAGCAGATGGCTACCTTAAGCAGCTGCCCAATTTTACAGGCGAAGGGAACATAGTTGTAGAAGAACACCTTGAAGCCTTTTACAGCTTCACAGATGATCATGTTATCATGCATGCAGACGTATGGATGAGTATTTTCGTCCATATCCTTGAAGGTGAGGCTAGAAAGTGGTTTAGGGTCGTGCCTCCTAGATCTATCGATGGGATTGAGGCTTTGGATAATTCATTTTTGAGACAATGGGGAGACAAAAAAGACTTCATGTATTACATGACAGAGTTTGGGTCTTTGAAGAGAAAGGAAGGAGAGTTTGTCTCTGACTTCTCCAAGAGATTAAATAAAATGTATAATAAAATCCCCGCTGAGATAAAACCCTTAGAAGCCTTTGCTAAGATCACTTATGCTAGCGCTTTTGATCCTAACTTCTACCTTCTGTTGAGGGAAAGGAAAGCCACTACTCTGGCTCACATGCAGGATGCAGTCGTGGAAATAGAATCTAACATATTGGTTGTTGACTGACTCAGGAACAAGGCCGACAGAGACATACCCAAGAAGAGACCTGAAGCCTCCCCATCCAATTCCTCTCCCCTTCCCTTTCAGATGGATGAGGTAACTAAAATGCTAAAGTCGCTTTCGGATAGAATGGAAAGATGGGAGTTAGAAGGGAAGCCCACGTACAGAAATCCCCAAAATACTGATAACAGAGGCTTCAGGAGGCCTAGAAACAATGTGCCACAAGCTTTGCTAAGAGAACAAAGGGGAAAAGACAGAGATGAGCAGAGGATTCCAACCCCTCTCCAAAATAACCTAGTTGCTCATGAGGAAGGAGAGGAGATAGATGAGCTCGACCCTGAAATTCGTTGTATTGAAGACACTTTCCCTTTTCCCCATTTGACTCAATCTATATATGAAGAATCCATTATGAACATTCAAGTCAATGAGTTGGGTAAAGGGGAAAAGGATAGAAATACTCCTAACAGATATCATTTCAGGTCAAAGAAGAAAGAAGGGAATTTTGATAGCCATGATTAGCCCCTCCTAGCGGAAAAACTTGCTAAACCTGCTACAATTACTACTAAAGAAAAGAAAACTCAGAATACCTCGCCAACAACCAAAGAACCTGTCTCTGAGGTAAGGGAAGCTCCTAAGCCTCTTTCCTCCTTTAGTTTTGAGCATGAAATTTAAAAGATTAGAATTTCTGTACCTCTCTCAGAGCTAGTTAAAAATGAAGATTTCAAAAGGTCCCTCTCCAAGCTGCTACAATCCAAGTCCCCCCCAGCCTTCCACAGACTCAGTAAATACTCAAGATGAAAATCCAACAGTCATCCTAGGCCCCATGGTAGAAGAAAAAGATGATTCACCCCCTCCCTTCTACACATCCCTAAACATACATGATAAGGTGCTACATAATTGCCTCATGGATTCAGGAGCTTCCCACAACCTTATGCCCAAAACAGTCATGGAAGAATTGGGACTGGAAGTGACAAAGGCTTATCATGATTTGTACTCTTTTGATTCAAGGAGGGTGCAATGTCTTGGAGTCATCAAAGACTTGGTGGTCTCTTTATTTCAACTGCCAATGAAGAGTGTGGTCATGGACATTGTGGTAGCTGATGTCCCCCCCAAGTTTGGCATGTTGTTGTCAAGATCTTGGATTAAAAGACTTGGAGGAACATTACAGATGGATCTCACATATGCCACCATTCCAGTCTTTGGAGGGGAACATAGGAGGTTGTATAGAGAAGCTCAGTTGGCCTACATTGTTAGTGATGAAGAAAACCCCACCAATCATCCCATCTTTGCACTTGACACTGATTTGGGGTCTAGTTTATTGCAGATCACTGAGACTCCTGAAGCCCCTTTACAAATCAGAAAGCAACCCCTTTTTAATCATGAGATACCCCCTCCAACCACCTATGTTTGGAAGACATTCTTCGATGGAGCTTCTTCTAGCATAGGCGTTGGCGCTGGAGTGGTTTTTGTGTCACCTTGTCAAGAAACCATATCCCTGTCATACAAGATAGATTTTGAAACTACCAACAATGTGGCAGAATATGAAGCTGTGGTTCTGGGTTTAAGGGTTTCAAAAGAAATGGGAATAGAGGAGGTATCATTGTTCGGAGATGCTGAGTTGATTATCTAGCAAGTCAAAAATGATTATCGGGCTAAGCACCCTCAGCTCATAATTTATAGAAATGAGGTATGGGACCTGATTGATAATTTCTTCTCGGCTTTCAACATTTCTTTTATTCCTAAAGAGGAAAATACCTTGGCCGATTCCTTAGCTGTCTCAGCTAGTCTATTCGAGATCCCTCTGCCTCCTAAGATCAAAGATGAGGTTGAAATAAGATATAGGCCATCTGTTTCAGACAATATCAAGCATTGGAAGGTATTCGAAGACGATCTTGAAATCAAAAAATTTCTTCGGTCTGTTGATGAATTATCCGCATTACACATTGATCAAGACCCTGATCCCGAAGGTGACCCTCACCCTGAGGTATTTTTAAATAAAATTGTTAATCACCATATTGTTCAGTTGCTCAACAATCACATTCTGAAGGGACTAGTCCCTTTAGAAAGACTGTTTGATGGGAATGATGTGGTAGTAAAGGGTAGGATTTCAAATGGAGATGATGATACAGCTGAGTGCAACATTGGCACACAGGAGGAGCCTAAGTTTGTCAAGTTGTCAAGAAGTTTGACCAAAGAACAGAGGGTCGAATACACTAAGTTATTAAGAGGATTTGTTGATGTGTTTGCATGAACCTATGAAGACCTCAAGACATATGACACATCTATCATTGAACACAAGATCCCATTGAAGGAAGAGGCTAAGCCATTTAGGCAGAAGCTAAGGAAGATAAATCCCATGTTGTTGCCTGTCATGGAGAGATAAGTGAAGAAGTTGTTAGATGCCCAAATCATTATCCTTTTGAGATATTATGAGTGGGTGGCCAATTTGGTCCTGGTAAGGAAGAAACGTGGATAAATCACGCTCTGTGTTGATTTCAGGAACCTGAACAGGAGCTCAAAGAAAGACAACTATCCCTTGCCTAACATGGAACACATATTGCAAAGGGTAACTAGTGCATATAGGATATCCATGATTGATGGTTTTTTTGGCTATAATCAGATATCAGTCATGCCTGAGGACAGAGAAAAAATAGCCTTCACTACTCCTTGGGGCACATTCATGTATGCCAAAATGCCTTTTGGATTAATGAACGTAGGAGAAACATTTCAGCGAGCCATGGATATAGCCTTCATCGAGGAGAAAGATTAGTTTGTGGTGATCTATCTAGATGACATCACAGTCTTCTCCAGGTCTGATAAAGAGCATTGTTGTCACTTAAGGAAATTTTTCTTGAAATGCCAGAAGTTTGGCCTTTCCTTAAATCCCAAGAAATCTTTGTTTTCTATGAAGGAGGGGAATTTGTTAGGCCATATAGTATCAGCAGAGGGACTGAGAATTGATCCCAGTAGGGTAGAGGCAATTCAGATCCTATCACTTCCCAGGTCTAGAAAGGAAGTCCAAGTTTTTTTAGGGAAGATTAACTTTCTGAGGTGGTTCGTCTCAAATTTTTTTGAGTTGGTGAAACACATCATAGCCATGCTCAGAAAGGGAAATGAAGTAAAATGGACTGTTGAGCCCAGGGAATCTTTTTTCCAAATAAAAAATGCATTGAGTGAGGCACCTGTGCTGATGAGTCCTAATTATTCCAAGGATTTCCTAATTTTTTATTTTTCTTCTTTTGATACAGTAGCAGTGGTCTTATTGCAGAGAAATGAGGAGGGGCGAGAGTTACCCATTTCCTTCTTCAAAAAGGCATTAAGAGATGCAGAGATCAGGTATGATATCATGGATAAAAATGCCTATGCCTTGGTGAAATCTCTCAAGGCTTTTAGAGTCTATGTTTTGCACTCAAGAGTGACCGCATACGTTCCTTCAACCTATGTGAAGGACATCCTTATACAGCCTGACATAGATGGGAGAAGAGGTAAATGGATTTCCAAGATCCTGGAGATAAAGCCCACCAAGTTGGTAAAAGGGCAGGGTTTAGCCAAGATGCTAGCCAAATCCAATTGCAGGGCCTTGGGGTTTAGCTTCATCAATGCTTGCTCAGAAAATCAGCAAGCTGAGTCATCCAGCAAAAACTCTCAGGGTGGCTTATCACTAGCAGAATGCACCTGGTACAGAGACATTTTGTAATTCCTGCAAGAGTTGAAGCCCCCTGATGGGATGGGTAAAAGCAAGGCAAGAGATTTAAAGCTCAAGGCGATCAGATATTTCCTTATTGATCATGTCTTGTACTGGACATACCCTCTAGGAGTATTTCTGAGGTGCCTAAATCCACAAGAAGCCCAGAAGGTTATCTTTGATTTCCACTATGGCCTTTGTGGAGGGCATCATTTCTAGAAGACCACAGCCCACAAAATTCTCAAGGATGGGTGCTACTGTCCCACCTTATTCACTGATGTCTGCAGAGAATTTAGATCTTGCATCAAATGCCAAAGATTCTCAAGAAAGAAATAGCTCAAATCTCTGCCTCTTAGGCCTGTAGTAGTTTCAGCACCCTTTCAACAGTGGGGGTTGGACTTCATTGGAGAAATCCATCCTCCTTCAAGTGGCTAGCATAGATGGATCCTAACTACAACAAACTATTTCACCAAGTGGATAGAAGTTTCCCCCACCAGGAGTGCTTCACACAAGGTAATTATCAACTTCCTAGAGGATATCATAACCATATTTGGCTGTCCCAGCAGAATTGTCACCGATAATGTTGATTCTTTCAAGTCTAAGCCTCTGATTAAGTTCTGTGAGCAGTTCGAGATTTCACTAATTCACTCCACTCCCTATTATCCTCAAGGAAATGGACTGGCAGAATCTTCTAATAAAAGCCTAATCAGGCTCATTAAAAGATTATTGGAAGACAATAAGAGGGCCTGGGATTCAAAGCTCAAATTCACTCTATGGGCCGATCGAGTGACAACGAATAAGTCCCTGGGCACCTCACCTTTTCAACTTGTTTATGGGACAGAGGTTGTTTTTCCCACTCAGCTTGCTTTATCTGTAGTGAAATTATTTCAAGGTCATGAAGGAGAGCCAGAAAATATGGTCAGGATAATTCATCAAGTGGTGGAAGTGTAACAGATCAGGGAGCAGGTAATGGATACAGCTTACAGTCATCAGCAGAAGATTAAGCAGGCCTTTGACAAGAAGGTCAGGAAGAAGGAATTTGAGCTGGGAAATTTGTTGCTTAAATGGGATGCACCCAGGCATGACAGAGGCAAACATAGCAAGTTTGATGCCCTCTGGATCAGGCTCTTCAAAATATCTGAAGTATTCTCGAATAACACTTACAGGTTGCAGGATTTGGAGGGTGAAGAAGTTTTTAATGGCCCAGTAAATGGGAATTTCCTGAAGAAATGTTTTTTCTGAGCCGTAAATGGCTCCTCTATTTTTGTAAATATTTTTTTATGTTTATCTTCGGTTTAATAAATGACTCCATAGCCCAACAGCAAGGCACCGATGCTATAAATGAGTTCTTAGAGCATCGCAGGGATGACTCTATCCCCCATGGAGCTTATGTTAGCATTTATTCTTGTAAGAAAGGGGGGTGTTTTCTCTCCTTTCGAGCCTGTGGCATGAACTATGAAGAAGTGGGGCTTAAAATCCCAACAAATGCATTTTGTCCAAGGACGCGGTCATGAGCGCAATGTGCAGCGCATAAAATATCCAACTCAGGCTTAAAATGTTAGCAGATGGGTGATCAAGTATTCAACAACGAGGATCAATCGATGGAGCAGATCGTCAGTCAGCGAGTGCTTGCATTCAATGGAGTTGCGCCAAGTATAGTGCAGGAGATAGTGCTCAGTATCGTCGAAATGATCAGGGTCGTCCGATCAAGGAGGAACACGTGGCACCTGATCGTCCCTCGGTTGTGATTTCAACTGTCGGGACTTTGAAATATGGGAGTTTTTTTTTTAACTGGGATCCCCGAAGCACGAAGTGCCGAAGGCACCCAGGAGTCGGGCCCATAGTCTCAGTATTGATCCAAGCCATCCATCCCTGGGACACATGGCATGCGATTGAGCTCTGTCGTAGCTTAGGCTACCAGGACTTTGGTAGAACAAAGGATCACTCCTCCAGTGCATCGGGAATC
Source organism: Picea glauca (assembly GCA_000966675.3). NCBI lineage: Eukaryota > Viridiplantae > Streptophyta > Pinopsida > Pinales > Pinaceae > Picea > Picea glauca. The sequence goes on from JZKD02S1871616.1 coordinate 1,338,446, forward strand.
GCCAAAACTCGAAACACCGAAAGGGCCCAGGCCATAAGCGGTCCCACATTTAGATATTCATCCAGGTCATCCATCTCAGGGACATGTCATGCCCGATTGACTTTGGTCAGCACTTCAACTACCAAGGTTTCAAAATATAAGGGACGACTCTTTCCCTTGCATCTGGAATAACTGAATCTCGAAAATATGAAAAGCACCTTTGGAGATAGTGCCCGTCTCGGCATTTCAGCTACTAGGACTTTGAGAGAACAAAGGGTCGCTCCTTCCTTCATTAGTAATCGCCAAAATGCGAAATGCGAAATCCCTTTGGCTTGGGCCTTTATTCATGTCGCCCGGCCACATTCAGCAAGCACAGGAGACTGTCAAAGAACCTATCCTCCCAAGCATCTCCAGGGTCATCCGAGTACAGGGGATGCGGGGCATTTCTCGAGCCTTTCGTGGATCTAGTGTCGGGGATTTCGAAAGAAAATAAGCCAGAGATCCCAATGGGAGAATTCTCGAAAGAATATGGACCGTTGATTAAGGAACAACAATCAAAGAAAGGTTGCCATGTTGTCTGAGTGCAGAGTTAACCGCGGTTGTTCTCCATCCCAAGGAAATAGTTATTAATGTGGTTGGTGGTGGTTAGACATCATCTCCACCATAAAGGGAAAGCCCAGAAAGGGACCTGAGACAAGTCAATTCTTCTACAGGTGCTAGGATTCTGATTGTGTCTGGTTTAAGCATATTGACTGTCCAGAGACTGCAGGTGCAATCTGCTAATGAACATACAGACGTAATGTTTTTAATGTTAAGCCTCAATTTTGCTGCTATGATTGGCTTTGAGTATATGTAGGCAATTTTTCCATTTTGTAATGATCGATGGTAGAGCTAAGCTCTCGACTATAAAGCTTTAACAAAGCCTCTGGTTCTCTAGTTATACAATGATATTTTGAGATTTCTTTTTTAATGGCGTCCAACCTCCTCCTTTCCTTGTTCCTATGAATCTAAAGCCCGGGTATGGATGATCCAGTCGGGTGTTGTTGTAACTATATAATGTATGTTTGATTGTATTAGTGTTGCAACATTTGAGGTTTACTTTGAAGTTTCTCTGGTCTAAGAGGATCTCATATCTGAGACTTTTCCCCTTCCTTTCTTTCACTTACTCACCACTATGAAAATTTACTAGCTCAAGTTAGATCAAGCCCTTGCATGTCCTTGCTGTCCCAACCTAGTTTTCTGAGTGAGTGATGTTGTCCTGAGTTTACTTCCATTCGATCACCCCCTTTAACAAATCATGACATAAACTTATGGGTGTTGGGCTCTGCTCCTGGTGCAATCCAGGAGTGACTTTCGACACTGACATTTTCTCTTCCGCCCTCACGGTATTCTTCCTACCTTTCCGGTCCAGTTAGGTGAGAATACGATAGAGGTGGATGTTGAGGTGTTTGATGCACCCCTCGATTATAAATTGTTACTAGGATGCAATTTGACTTACGCTATGACTGCAATCATATCATCTATCTTTCATACTCTTTGTTTTCCTCACGTTGGGAAGATCATGACGATCAATCAATTTTCCTTTGTGTATGCTAGTCCCAGTGCATCTGTTGGATTGTCAATCCCCATGGTTGAAAATTCTTAGCCGACAACTAATAATATCAATGTTGGAATGTAATCATACCTTATGGGTACCTTCGACTTCATGGCACCAATTCACCATATTTATGCCATGTCTAGTAGGCCCATTTTGTCAGAGAGGTTTGTTCCTTTCCACACTTCCTATTTTAATGATCCTTGAACCCTACCTTCCTTGACGACATCTTGTGTAGGTCAGTCACATTCTGGAATGGCCATGCCACTATCGGTAGTAGAGATCACGTATCAATATGTTATTGAATCTTCCGCCGATCTGGATCTTGTTACCTCACAGATGGACAAGAAGGATCCTATCATAGAGCCCATGTGGGCCACTTCGTTGTATTGTTCACATGATTTCCTCAATGATACTTTTACTTTGGATGAAGCTATCATTGAATCCATGAATGGTTCCAAAACATCTTGGGATGATATGCATCATCACTCTCACTTTCTCCCAAATCTTGCTAGAATTGAACAAGATGACTTTAAATCTTCTTTGAGCGAGATAGTCGGTCACGCCATGGTTCCAATTGATACACACGTAATTTACGTCGAAGGAAACATGGTGAGTATCTCCCCTACCGTCACAATCGATATCTCTCATATCCCTGACAAGATTGAAAATGTACATATTGGTGCGGATTGTTTGCCAGAATAAATCATAATCTACACCAAACACTTCAAGGAATTCCAAGATGTATTTGCTTGGTCATATGAAGAGATGCCAAGAATCGACCCTCGAATTTTCAAACATGAGATTAAAAATTACACAGATGCTAAGCCTGTTCGACAATGTCTTAGAGCTTTCAATCCCAGGAAGGCCCCTGCTATTAAGGCAGAGGTAGAAAAACTACTTAATGTTGGCTTTATCTACTCGGTTCCCTTGACTGGATGGGTATCCAATCCCCTTCTTGTGAATAAAAAGAAAGGAACCATCCATGTATGCATGGATTTTAGTGACCTGAACAAAGCCTATCCTAAAGAAAACTTCATGACACCCTTCATCGATCACATTCTTGATGAGTGTGTGGGAAGCAAATTTTTTTCTTTCATGGACATATTTTCATGGTATAACCAAATTCAGATTAAACCTGAGGACCAACACAAGACGACATTTATTTTCCCTTGGGGTACTTTCGCATATCGAAAGATTCTTTTAGGACTTAAAAACATCGGAGCAACCTTCTAACGTGCTATGACCTTCCCATTTCACAATCTCAAGCATAGATTTGAAGCCTATCTTAAGGATCTTTCTTCTCATTCCCGTAAGAGAGTGGATCACCCTAAGCACCTTTGGAAAGTCTTTGAAATATGTTTCCATTATCGCATCTGGTTGAACCCTCATAAATGCATCATTTGCGTTAGGTCAGGTCATCTTCTATTATTTTTAGTCTTTGAGACTAGGATCATGGTAGATCCGTTAAAGGTTGAGGAAATACTTTGATTGCCTCCCCCATGCACTATTCGACAAATTCAAGGTTTACAGAGGAAAGCTAACTTTTTACGTCGGTTTATAGTGAAATATGCCAATATTACTAAGGGTTTCATGCATCTCTTGAAGAAGGACACTCCTTTTATCTAGGATGAGCGAGCCTAGGAATCCTTCGATTCTTTGAAGAAAGCCTTGGTATCGACGTTGTTGAGTACATTTTTTATGCTTCCTTTCACTCTATAAACTATACTTTTGCCTCCAAAACCATCCATTTTGCCTTCATATCATTCCATATTTTCCATAAAATAGCTTATGCAAGGTACATTTATCATTCCTTAGCTTAAGAATTGAATTTTCGAATTTTTGGCATTAAAATTAAAAATTTATCAAAAATTACAGGATTTGACTAAATCCCGTAATTGCTCCTAGGTTCATGTACTTGCAAGATAGCTGGGAAAAATATGAGACTTGGGTCATGATGATACAGATTATTAATAGGTGCTTAACATGAAAATAACAGAGATACAGTAAAACTGGTTTTCTATTAAATAACGAAATAAGCTGAAACTGTAAAAATGCAGCGGAAACAAGCTTGC
>JZKD02S1871616.1:1345590-1378060 GCA_000966675.3 Picea glauca
CGTTTGGGTAAGTTGGTGCATCAACTTCCCGGGGTCGTAACTTTTGCATACGATCTCCGTTTTAGGCGTATGATAGCTCGTTGGAAAGATCTATCCGAGAAATACAACTTTTGTCCGGAGCAACATCGATCTACGATTCATGTTGCTCCACCGTTTTCCCAAAAAACATCGTTTAGGGCCTCAAAATGGCCCCGGAAGTTAAAACTGCTAAAAATAGTAAATTACCAAAATTGCCAGAAACATGTTTTGGGCCAGTTGGAGAAGGTGGGTGGCCACCGATATCCACCTGGATCACATGATCCTTGATGTAAAATGATGGATGATTATCTATCAACTTCAATATTTTAGCTTTCCAAGTGTTTGGTCAACGCTGGTCAAACATGGCCACTTCAGCGAAAAATACCCCGTTTTAGCATAAAATCATGGACAGTTTTGGATTTTCTTCGGATTTGTTCATATTTTATGGATCTGAAGGGGGTATTCGACCTTCCTAGCATATTTTATGGATCTGATAATGATCGTTAGGATATTTATTAGCATTATTAGTTTTAAAACTCTTGTATAAATACTCTAAGACATAGACTAGTAGAACACCCTTAGGTGAATGAAGAAACTTTGAATTTGCAATCTTGAGATCATTTATGCATTTTGTTCTTGATAATATCTATGATATGATAATGTGAATGTTGTTGTAAGTTCCTTCTTAGCTGAGACGACTCAGGTGTACAAGTGAAGCATTGGAGGGCCCCCTTTGCCAAACTAGTACACTCTTCCTTTATGTTCTTTTCAAGTAATATTTGATATATGTTTAAGATCAGATCTTGTTGTAGATGAGTGTTATTCATATCTTTGTTGTAGTTCGATGAATTCCATAGTTAAGTAATATGCTTAATGTTTTAAAGCCTTACTCATGTTGTGAATGATTTCTTGAATAAGAATTCAATGTGTGGTTTGCTTTCAAGCATTAGGATGATCATGAATGCTTTTTGAGTTATTTACGCTTTCAATGCTTTTTATTTAACAAGAATTGGCGAAGATTTCTAATAAATGAAAGAAAACAATGAATGCATCTCTTGAATAAGAGTTTTGTCTTTCTAGCATTGATAGGCCTCTGAGCTAGTTTTTGAATGTTTATTGTTGATTAAATGCTCTTTAGAAAATATTTGTTGATTACTATCATGAGATCTATGAAAGGACTTCTGAACAGAAGCTTAGCATCTCCTCCATATTCAGCTCTTAGAATAGGTTTTGGTTTATTCCCATTGAAAGAATAAAAGTTATCTCTAAATCCATATATTTTGGATGTGCCTCTAAGTCTTACAAACACCGGACTGACAATCATTTGCACTCTAATTTACATCAGTAGATTGGAGCTTAACAGACGCCTCTGTTGAAGTCTCCTGACTACAGTAGAGATTACTTTCTTTATGTCCCAGCGTCCGAGGAGACGATTGGAATGGTGTTGGTTCAAGAGGATGATGAGCTCCGTGAGCACATCATTTACTATCTCAGTCAAAACTTAGTCGGTCCTGATCTCAAATATTCTCACGTTGAAAAATCTAGCTTTGCCTACCGTTCATGCAGTCCAACGGTTACAAAATTATATATTTCTTTGAAAAACTATTGTGGTTTTCGATGTCAATCCATTTCAATACGTCCTTACCAAGCATATCATAGGGGGAAAGTACAATAAATGGATTGTCATCCTATAAGAGTTCGATCTCGATTTCACTTTTGTGAAATCCAAGAAATCACTAGTGTTTGCAGAGTTAATATCCAACTTCTTGTGATTAGAAGAGGATGTTATTCATGTTGATTCATTTGCGGATGAACACAATTTCCTTGTCTCCTTGTCAGACCCTTGGTATGGAGATGTTGTTCTCTATATTCAAACTTTGAAGTTCCCTTACCATCTCTCGCGAGATGATCGACGACGTATACGATACCAAGATAAGAACTATATTATCCTCGGTGACACTCTATATCATTAAGGAGTAGACAATATCTTGTGTCATTTTTTAACTCACGAAGAATCTGGGTCTATTCTAAACGACTGCCACAGTGGGGCTTGTGGTGGTCATTTATCTGGGCTTGCAACAACCCAGAAAATTTTGCAAGCCAGTTATTTTTGGCCGTCTATCTTTAAATATTGTGCTGAAGTGGTTAAGAAGTGTCACCCTTGCCAAGTGTTCGCTCGGAAAATGTGCTTTCATTCATCCCCTCCCCATATAGTCATTATTTTTTATCCCTCACCAAGTGGGGGATGGATTTTGTGGATTGCAACCCAACTTAGATTGGGGGGCATCAACACATTATCATGGTTGTAGACTACTTTACTAAGTGGGTCGAGGCCATTCCTATAGTTAAATCCAATGGGAAGACTTCTGCCTTCTTCGTATTCAATCAATTTATAGCCAGGTTCGGAATCCCGAGTGAGATTGTCATTGATCATGGCAGTCACTTTCAAAATGAAATCATGGAAGAAATAGCATCTAAACTGGGGTTTAAGCATGGTGATTCTTCCCCTTACTATCCCCAATAAAATGGACAAGTAGAGGCCATGAACAATTCTCTCAAAACCATTTTGCAGAAAATTGTTAGCCAAAGAAATTCGACTGGCATATCATGTTATATCTCGCACTTTGGTCATATCGAACCTCGGTCAAGACTGCCACCATTTTTTCTCCTTTTCAGTTAGTACACGGTGTGGAGTCAATCTTACCTATTGAATGTGAAATCTGTTCTCTTATATTGGCAGTTGCGCTTATACCTGACACTTTCGATCTCGAACGATGCCTCATACACCTAGAGAGCCTAGATGAGCAGCATTGAGACGTCTCTATGACTATCGAAGCGAATACAAGATGTTTCAAGGTCCAATATGATAAGTCTGTCTATCCTCGGTTGTACATTGAGGGTGACTTGGTCCTTTTATATGATCAAGCCAAAGAACCACTAGGGGAAGGCAAGTTCAAACCCATGTGGCACGGTCCCTATATCCTGCGACGTGTCATAGAAAAAGGATCCCATGAATTAGAATATTATGAAGGTAACATGTTGGCTAAGTCCAGGAATGGGATCTATTTGAAAAGATATTACGCTTGAGCCCCAAGATTGGGCGTAAATCTTTGTATACTAATGTAATTTAGTGTATATATCTTTTCCCTTTATTTTGATCTTCATCTTTCTTATCGAGTTTTCCCTTGGTTGGCAGATGTCAACAGAGTCTTTGATCTACTTAGGATTCACAGACAAGGTCAATCATCATACAGGGAACTTGGCTTTCGTCGCTTGGGTTGTTTACTCGCCCAAGGGTCTACTGGTGTCTTCAGGTGGCATCTTCCTAGGGCCATCCACGAATAATGTGGTTGAATATAGCACCCTTATATAACTTTTTCACGATGCCATGTCACATGGTATTCTCTCTTTGGAGGTTCACTTGGACTCCCAGTTAGTAGTATGTTAGTTGAATGGAATTTACCATGTGTGTGACCCTAATTTACTTCGACGATTCCTACGGGTATGACTTTTGGAATGAAAGTTTGATTTTATTACTTATCATCACATACCTAGGAGTTCTAATTATGTATCCGATGCATGTGTTAATTTTGTTTTAGATTGGAATTTGTCACATAACTAAAGCAAAGAAAACATTATCATCAATGTACACATTGCAACATAATTAAATTCGAAGAACCATGTTTTTATATATATATCAAACACTATGATGTTTATAGTACAAAACTGGGGCTAACACCCTCAATATACATATACAATCGATCATACAATAATCATGACATCTACACTTGTGGCGTTGTATGAGTGTCATGATATAAAACTACGACGTTTGTGAGACGTCGAAAGAGTCACACCCAAGCATGGGGCATGCCTACCACCTGTCGTTGCATAGCCTCCGACATATCCTCCACCTGAACCATCAGAATACTTTGCGTCAAATTATATAGGTTGCCTTGCACATTTTGAAGGACTCTCTATGCATCCCCTCTTGTTTCCTCATCTTGCTGGTGCCTCTGACGATGTCATGGAAGTCCGTCCAACCGTCGTGCACCTACGTCTGCATCACATACATGTCTAATTATTACTTAACATCATCCAAAAAAAAAATTGTCTCCTTATAAAAAAATACAAAAAAATGAAATATTTAAAAAAAATTAACATACCTATGTCTTTGTAGGTGGTCCTTGGTGGTAATGGCATGTCAGGATCCCCTTTGAAATCAATCCCTGCGTAAGGGTAGTCATCCAAAGCGATGACCTTTAGTCTCCACTAGAAGAATAATTTGTCGTTGTAGGGTGTTGACACCCTACCTCCCCCCTTATGCCTCATCACCTCAATCCACCATGCCATGGATGGATCACAAGGTCCACGCGGAATAATCTCGACTCTAGGTCCCAAGCCTGGAACCCGCTCGAAGAAAATATACACAAGATAGAAGTGACTCCGAAGTTCCTTTTACTACCATGTTTTCATTATTTCAATTGTCTCTTCATGTTATCCAGCAGTGAGGTGCACCAGTCATACACCATGGCTCTCAAGCACTCCAATGAGTAGAACATAAGCATCCTCGATGCCTGGTGCAAAGAGGTTGATCCTATGATCTTTGTTCAAACGAGGACAACAATCTTGAGGCTTAGATTGTTTATCGCTCGAATGGGGAGTTGGCTCACGACCTTCTCGGTCCCTACAATGCAATGAGTGTCTATGTATTCATCTATTTTCATATCGCTCCCAGCTCCCTGAGATTTGAGGTAGACCACCTCACCCCGACCCGACAACCCCGTCAAGAAATAAATGTCCTTGAATTCAATCCTTAATGATTGTCAATCAAGGTTGAATCTCTCACTATCTAGATCACAGTAATCCACAGGAAACTGTAGCAATCTTACTTGGGCCCTCATACCTTTGAGAGCTTCAACCTATTTGGAATGTCACACATCATATTTTAATTGGTCCTTTTCCATTGAGTTTACCTCTGCATGCTAAATATGAAGTGTGGATGTTTGACTCCCCTTCACTTTCCTCTCATTCCACATCACTAGATCCAAATGGCATTCACCTTATCTGCATGAGGAATGTGGAGTGTGGAGGTTTGACCTCTCGTCTTGTTTTCCTTCCACTCTACATAACTAGCTCCATGCAACCTTCAACTTATATGCATGTGGAAGGAGGAGTGAAGAGGTTTTACTTCCCATATTGATTACCTTCCACTCCACATATCCTTCTAGTTTTCACTAGTGGCTCTACATCATGCTCTATTGTTCTTTATTTCTCCACCTGGTGGCTCCACTCAATTACATTGCTCCATATTTTCATACTTAGTAACCTTTTAAAAGTATTTTTCAAAACATTTTTAGGTCTTGATCCTTCCTTTAATGGATTATTTACATACATATGAGGATTTTGAGCTCTATTAATAATATATCTTCAAAAATAAAATAAAATAAAACTATATAACTAAATCAGAATTTTTAAAACAATTGGTTTGATGTTTGGTTTCTCGATCCCCAAGGATATTCTACATCATAATCCCCTAGTTTAAAAAAAAATTGAGCATATTTCCCAAAAGGTAAATGAAAAAAATATAAAAAATAGCCATCCTCCTCTCCTAATCTCTATTGTTAACATCCATAACATCTCATTCAAACTCTTGGTACAACACTGCTTTACATCTACTCCACCCTTTATCCTTTAACCAATGTTCTACAACTCTTGTTCAAAGTGTTGCATCACTACCTCCTTTAACCCATTGGTGCTTACTACCTCCCCTTCCACCCTCTCAAACACCATTCCAAATTCTTGTTACATTGACTGCAAAATTATACCATTCTTCTTGGTGTCAACCTCTCCTTATTATGTGGCTATATTTTTCATGGCCACATCTTTTGACTTCTTGATTGTATTTCCTACAAACATAGACCAACAAATAAAAACATTACAGTAATGACAACCTCACATCTACTTCTCCTTTGAAAGTGTTGTTGGTGTAGTATCGTGCTCTACTCTTAATTTTCTTCAGCCCATCACTTCACAGGTTCTTGCTCCTCTGCTTCCTTCACATATGCCAAGACTGCACTTAACATCATTCTCCTAACCTTGTCATATTATTCATTCAAAGGATGCAATTTAAATTTTGTTCACATCCTTCTCCAATTGGTAGATATTTATTCTCCCAATATGCACAACTCTTCTATCAAAATACCATATCCTTCCCAACAAAATGTAACATGTATCCATGAGAAAAACATCACAAAAATGCTATCATTATAACCCCTATTATTAAAAGCAATCAAGCACTACTCTCTTGCAATGATTCTATGTCCCTTTTGTAACCATGACACTCTATATGCATTTGAATGAGGTGTATGCTTCAAATTCAATTTCTGAACAAATTCAATAAACACAAAAAAAATTGAACTATCGCCATCAACAACCAAATCACATCACTTACCTTCTATCTTGCAATTCATTTTGAAGATTGTCTTCCCTTGTTTTGGTTCTCTATCAACCTATTTCTCTGGATGCAACATTATTTTCCTCATCATCAACTTTTTTATTGAGTGTTTCTTTTCATTTTGTGTCCCATTTTGAGTTGTTTTGGCATTTTGTGTCACATTTTGAGCCACACTTTGAGTCGTTTTCACAATTTGAGTTACATTTTTTTTTTCATTAAAGAATCGTCAATTAATTAGTAATTTTAGTAAATAATATATTCATTATCAGTTTTCTAAGCAATTTTAATCATATTCCAATCAATAAATATATTTTAATACACATGATAAAGAAAACTACATCTATAAATTCATAGTAATTGATACACATTTGACATTTTTATCCATCTAGCAAGTGGTCTACAACCATGCCATGGAAAATGAGATTCTTATGTACATGTGCATAATATATATATTCTCAATGTAAACAAATGGTCTACTACCACCCCATGAAAATGTTAAGCTTAATTATAAAACAATACACAAATCAAATTAGAAATATTGGTTGGAGTCGAATTGAATAGATCTTAATATGTCATCATCCTAAACCACACCATCATCTTCTTATTCTTCTTTTTGTTATAAAGTTCATTGTAAGAATACAATTAAAGAGTAATTAACACATTTGCAACTAACAATAAGGACTAAATTCTCAAAAGAAAAAATTAATTAGAATTTACCTCTGATGCAACAAGTTGCAAGTCCTCTACCACCATAATTAATATTTCCAATAAGTAGACAATACACAAACACCTACCACTATTAATGAATACTTAAATAGATAGAATCATAACATACAAATATGATTTTTCCCTAAATTTGAAAAAATATTAAGAAAATGAAGAAATCCATTTAGAAAAATAAAAATTACCTCTCGTTGTAATAAATGATTGATTTCATTAGAGTTTGAAGGGCTCTCCATCCACAATGATTTGTTCCTTGAAAATAAAATAAATATGTGATAGGTGGTTATTTTTCACCTTTACTTTTTTGTCATCGATGTTCTCTAGATTCAAATCCACCTAAACTCATATCTATAGATGTACTACAAGGGTATAATAACAAGGTGAATGCATAATTAACAACTTAGTAAAAACTAATTAGAACATATAAAATAACACAATTCATAATAAACAAGGGTATAATAACAAGGTGAATGCATAATTAACAACTTAGTAAAAACTAATTAGAACATAAATGACATATAAAATAACACAATTCATAATAAACAAGTATATATAGTATATATTAAGGATATAATTATGTATGTCATTATTTCATTCAAAATTTAACTCTTTCATATGCAAAATATAGCCTTGGGTATTGTGCAAGTTTAAGGGAATGAGAAAAAGAGAGGAAAAGGGGCAAGGAAGAGAAGATAAATGAGAAGGAAGGAAGAAGAAAGAAGGAAGAGAAGGGAGAAAAGAGGAAGATAAAGAATGACAATGAGAAAAAGAAAGAGGAAGAGGAGAAGAGATGAAGAGAAATAATAAGAAAAGAGGAAACAAAGTGAAAGAGGAAAAAGGATTTGGGAAAGGGAGGATTTAGGGAAAAAGATGAAAAATTATTTGAAAAAAAATATGTTTGAGATATATACCTTCATTAAAAATATCATTTAAATATTTTATACCTAACACATATCTTTATTAAGAATATATATCTTTAATGAAAATATATAAAAATATATATCTTCATTAAGGATATCCTTTACATTTTTTATACATGATGTTAATGATGTCTTCTACGATTCATGTTAAAGTTATGTTCATAACCTCAAATTTATTGATCTACATTAAATTTGAACATAAGAACCGTATAAATACAAATATTTATATGATCATGAATTTTTTGAATTGTTAATCATTTCATTGGAAATTTTTATATGAAGTGTTTATGATATATTTTTATAAAAGAATATTCTTTATATTTTCTACACATTACATTATTATTATTATTTAAAGTAGTATAATTTATGATAATTATTATTAGCTATTATCAGTGGGTGGAGTGTTCAATAGAAAAGTTGAACATTTCATAAAACTCTACACAATTTTAATTCTAAAGTTTTTTGCAACATTATTACTCACTGTGGAAACTGCATTCTCAAAATAATTTATTATTATTACTAAAGAAAATTGCTTATTGTTTACTAAAGAAAATCCATGCTTATTAAGAAAAGCCCTATTCGTTTCATAATTTAATCAAACTTTTAACATATCAATCTTTTACATTGCCACGATTGATTTGGAGACGCTGCCAGATTCCGACACATAGATCTCTAAAGGTGTCACAATTTGGAGAGGGTTTCCAAATCCTTCCGGAATTTAATTAAATAACTTTATTTAGAGGGTTGCTTTAGTTTACTGTACTTGAAAAGTTAAAGTTATGAATTCATTTTATTAATTTTCATTCATAAGTCAAGCTATAGTTGACCTGTAATTGCGATAACTCATTTTATTAGTCCCTGTCGTAGGCATAGAGGGACTATAGTGATCGATAAAGCGTTGACTCATATTAGTGTGTCCTTTGACCAAAAATATTTGCACAATACCTATTGTTGGAGCTATGGAATTAAAAGCATATATTTTTATATATTAAAAAGTAACATATATGTATTGATCTGATTGGCTATGAGATTGGAGGTCTTATTGTCGGCTTCGCTATTCCCAATGTAGTATATGGCAACATATCCAAACTTTTTCTCGTAGACAGTATGTTTTAATCATATATTTTTCATGTATATTTCTTGAAGGTCGATTAATGCTATCATTAGTTCGAATGTTTGTATTATCATTTTCTGCTACTAGAATATATTTGTCAGTTTTGATATGTACTAAGCATATTGAAATGTTTTCATATCCAAGCTTTGTATATTTCTTGAAATTTATTGACACTTATTCTGGGATGCCTCAATAAGACTGACAACGTAAATGTCTACATGACGCGACATCCACCAACACCCCTGGCAACTTAAATGTTTGCATACCGCGAGGTCCTTAGACATCCTAAGAGTTTTAAATGTTTATGTAAATACGGTTCTCGGAGTACATGCCAGTTCAATAGCCATTATATGTTTCATCCTTGTTCTGCCATTGAAGCTACATACATTGTCTACTGGTTCGGTGACTGCTTCTTCTTTGCTATTTTGTCGAGTGTTCCCATTGTATGTTTCATCCTCATAATCGTTTAATCTAGATACATTGTTTACTGGTTCGGTGAGTGGTTCTTCTTCGTTGGTTTCTCAGTTGTTGTTTTTGTTTTTTCGCTTGTGATTCGACCTGCGCTTCTGCATTTCATCGTTTTGGAGTAAGTTTCAATGCCATAGTTTCATTTTGTATTCCTTGTTTGTTTTTCAGTGTTTGTCGTTTGCAAGTAAGAATGTTGCTTATTTGTAGTCACATGTTCCTTGTATGTTTTCAGTTCCTTTTCTGCTTCGGCTGCAGTTTCGTAATTGTTGGAGATACATATGTTGTTCACTAGGTCGGTGGCTTTTGCTGGTTCATTGGTTCCTCGGTTGCTGGTTTTGTTTCTTTGCCTAGGGTTTGCGCTTTGGGGCCCTGGGGGTGTAGTTCAGCCTCTTTGTGCTTTCTTGTTGGTTTGGTCCTTGACAGTTTCTTTTCTTTGATTCGGCCTTGTAGGGTTGGGGTGCAACGGCGGTGGTTGGAGATTTTCTTTTTTCTTTTTTTTTGGATTGTTATTGTTTTTTGGGGGTGCTTTACGATGTTCAGCCCCTGCACCCACCAATCAATCTACAGTTGTGTTATTTTCCATTTTTGCAGAGGTCGTTATCTGTAATTCTGTGAGATTTTCCTAGTGAACGAGTCATGCCATGAAAGAAGATAGTTGCATACAAAATTGTTGGAGGATTACATGTGAAGTTACAATATCCGTTGTTTTTTGTTGGAATAAAGCATATGTATGCAGCCTAAATTTATAGACCATGTATGGTCAGATGTGCGGATATGACATGACATGTTCTTTCTCCTCTACATAGAATGGTGTGCGCATGATACAATTTGTGTTGTGCTTGAGATACGATATGTGCAACAAATATTCTTCAAGATTGTATTTTCATGTCTGGAAGCATGTCTGGGTAGTTTGCCACGGAAAACTGAGAACTTGTATCGTGGGCACAGTAGTCTATGTATAGGATAAAGAACATGGTTAAAGGGCATATATGGATGAATTTCCAGGGAAAACCAGAAATCGTTTAGTTGCGGCCATGCAATTGTGTGATATTTCCTGCCTTGTAATATATTTTGGCCAAGAAAAAAAAAGATAGATGTTTACAGCCATGGATAGAGAAGCGCAACGGTTCATGTTTCTGCCTTTGTAAACTTTTCATTGAGTCAGTTTTTTTGTATCTACATATTGCTTGTTCTCCAGTGAATACCAGCTTCCATTGATGTTCATTGAATTTTGTGGGTTCCCACATTGAAACAAACAGAGTAGCTGGAGAAAAGGAGGGAGTCTTGACTGCATTGGCTGAAGAGGATATAGAAAGGTGCATGCTTGTACTGTTGTTTCATATTGCGATGTTTTGTATTTCATTTATGGTATGTATATGTGTTAAACTAGTTGCATGCCTTCCTACATGGTAAGTTATCTTGGTTACATACGTTCCTTCCTGCATACTAAGCTAGTTTATGTATGTTGTGTTTGTGCTGCATTGTTGCATTTAAAGAAAAAGAATCGTTGGACAGGATGAAGGACTCTTTGGAGGGTAAATAGACCTTTTTCTTTTTCTTTTAGATGTCTGTTTTCATACTAACTTGCCTTCATCTCGATTGCATCTTCGGCGTTGCTACCTTGGAAAAACTAGGTTCCTTGGACAGAAAGATGAATTCTTTTGTGCAGCATCAGAGGGTTCTATGGTACAATCTTCTAAAAGTTATACCAAGTGTGCTGGTAAATTAAATATATAAACCAGGTGGGAGCATATAATATTAGACTTGAAAACGATGAATTCGCAGTAATGGGCCTTTCTGCGCTCCTTGTTTCTACTTTTTCCATTTTCTATTATCCCTTTTGTTTTCTAATTCATCTGCTTAGTGTGGTTTCCGAAAATTCCCTCGTGCACCGGTTGGTGGACTAACGGAATGACATATGTGGTCATGATTCTACCTTATTCCATAGTTATCGACTTTTTCAATTGCGGTTGTTAGGTTGGCAGGTTGAATATTGCTCCCCTGGCTTCTGGGGGTCTGCGATATACAGATTGGCCATGGTGACCCGCGATCATGCCCTGTTTACTGTTAAACATTTCTCCATTTAAAAAATTAAGATGCATACAGTTTTATGGCTATTTGGTCCTTCTGATGGACAATATACAATGCATATATTTGTTTAGTCTTGATGTTCATTTGCACATGCTTGCATAAGAAAAAGTTGGACTAGTGAGACAGCCATGAGCAGTCAGGCATCCCAGACATCGACAGACCGACAAGGCCAAAGGTAAATATGCATACGTTGTGCTCTTACTATGTTTACTAAACGAATTTCCTGGGTTGTATATTCATCTATGGCATGGAGGATATGTTGATGCCACTTGCAATACATGGTTTCCATCTCGCAAGAAGTATCAACAAGTACAAGAGAAACATCGAACGTGATGCATGTTCCGCAAACCAAGAGGTGTGGTTTTGAAACTATGGCTCCACAGTTCATCAATATTATTCATGTACTTGTAGCACACTACCAATCACTTTAGTTTTCCTGTTCAAAAAATGTCATCAAGTCTAGATTTGTGACATCCAAAGTACTGTCAATAGAGGGCTTAAACAGTCACCAAACTGGAGAACTGTTCATCGAGGACATAATGGTTGTCTATACCACCTACTTGGACAAGGAAAACAAAAGTAGATCCATTATGTGTGCTAATATGACAAACAAGGATGCCATGATGACATTCACACTGACTGTTCCTCCACAACTTGTCCAGAAACATGCAGAAAACATATTGTCATGTAATGGGATATCCATTACAAATTTTAATGTATTGCCCAAAACAGTATATGACCTTGGTGATTGCGATCGAATTATTTTTCTCAACGAAGCAAGCATTGTGGAAAAAAACCATGTTGTTTGTTCAGAATATCGCTTCCTCCCGGACTCGACTATCAAGCAGCTTGCACAGAGCACTGATATTTACCCAATCCGAATGATTGGGGTTGTTGTGACACTGGCGAGAAAATTTGGGTCGCAACACATTCTCCATATAAAGGATGGAGAGTCAGACAGCGACAAGGAAATGGTACCGCATTTCATATTCAGTTTTGTTCTTAACTTTCGCGTCTTCATATATGTCGAATAAGTTACACAAATATTGCATTGTTCCATGTTGCAGCTACAATTGTTTGATACGTATTCAGATTTGTTTTCGTCAATGGAACAATAATTGCATAAAGGGTAGATTCCACTTATGTTGTTCAAAAATATAACAAAGAAGAAGAATGTTAGAGAAAGGATATTTCGGACCACCCAGGCAACGTTTGTAACAGAGTTGCGAGAAGATATAGTAGAGGATCTAGAGAAACTAGCTAGCTCTACAATTGTTGTGCATTACATCCACAAAATCATCCTCACTTTGCTTATAGAAATATCCTTAAACAAATTTTTGCACCTATTTACTTTTTCTTTTTTGTTTTAAAGGGGAGGGGGGGATGTAGTTGTGTATTATATTGTTCAATGTATTAATCCCTTTGCTCGCGTTTCTAGGTTGAAGGTCTTTTAGTTACAACCAATCTATACTCGACCCCCTTTGAGCATGTATGTGCAAAATTCCATTCTGTTGCTTCTACCTCCACTTTGATAAGTGATGATACGATTGATTGTCTACGATACGGTGAAAAAAGTCCATATATTTATGGACATTGCATCAATGGTGTTATCCGAACCGTGGGAAACACAACTGTGCAATGTTCAGTTAGGCAGCCTTTGTTACAAAATGTGCTTCCAGAATTGGCAGAGTTGTCGTATGAAATGTATCTACTGAAAAAGGCAAGCAGTGTCTATATGTTGCGGCAGCTTCGGATACAGAGAAAATTCACCTTAAATGAGGACAATTCAATTTTGCATATCGGTTGAAGAAGGGAAAAAAATAAATTAAATCAAACTTTGGGAGGAAACGAAAATCCCTCATGTCTCTCTGTAATATTTGTTCAACATCCAGATGAATGTTCGTTTCAAGAGAAAATGAATACTCCGACATATTTTCTTTGTATATCAAATTGTTTGGTGCAAAGGTCGATGGGTTCTTCTCAATGCAACCTTCTGGGAACTTTCTTCTGGGTTGTTTAAAGTATGGTTGGTTCTTGGTTATCTGGTTGTCTATCAATTTGTATACCGTGGAACTCCAACTCTTCTTTGGAGGACACAGAACAATATAATTGAATTTTTTTGGCCAGTTGGCACGCAGATCCGCCTGATAATTTATATGGCGTTGTGACGCAAATGTACTACGTGACTTGTTTTGGCAAATTTTCTTGATCGATGAACTTGGTCAAATTACTGTTGTGAAATAATTTGAAATCAACGAATATATAGTGTGCGGAGTGCAACTATCCTATCATACCAACAAGAGGCTCTTAAAATTCAAATTGATCATTGTTTCACAATTTTTGCTTATTCGATGAAATTGGTAAAATTAATATCTTGGAATAATTTGAAATCAATGAATATATATTGTGTGGAGTGAAATTGTGCTATCATATGAACAAGAGGGCATTAAACTTCAAATTGGTCCTTGTTATGCTTGCGGTGATAGAATTTTACAAAAAAAAAAAAAATGTTTCCTTCATTTTTTTTAAAATAAACGATTTAACATCCTTTAATAATTTAATGTAATTCACTTGTACAATAACAATAGTTAATATTGGGCACAAATCGGCATTTCTCTAAACACTTAACATATGCATTATCATCGGAGCATTGGGATTGTTAGGGTTTAGGTGGAGTGCCAGGGTTCTGGTGGAGAGCTCGTGTGTCAAGCGGCTGCAATGGGTGCCCCTGGGGGTGGGGATGCAACCCCTCCCCCTCCGACTTCAAATGAAGATGCCTTCCAGAGGCTCATTAGCAATGGAGGTAAGAGGACTGCCCCCCCTTCTGTCCTGAAATTCATCAAAAATCTTGAAGAGATCCCTGAAATCGCCTTCTCGGAGACCCAACCGGTCAAAATTGCGTTGGCTTTGACTGAGAGAGGTTTGGTTGGTCAATTCATGGGGCTTTGGCCCTATACAAAAACCATGGAAGATTGGATTCAAAGAAACTAGAAGCCCCATCTCAAGCATGGGGTTACCTGCTACCCAGTAGGAAGAGGCTTTTTCATTTTCGAATTCATTGACAAAGAAGACAAAGATCTCATCTTCAGAAGTGGGTTGTATTTCATGGGTACACAAGGGTTATACCTGAACCGTTGGACCCCAGATTTTGATCCCAATGTAGACTTGCCTAAGGAAGTTCCAGTATGGGTACGGCTGCCAAACCTCCCTGTACATTGTTGGAGCTATGAGTCATTGCAGAAGATCGGGAATGGGATTGGGCCTTTCATAGACAAAGATGACACCAAGGTCAACTACACATGTGCAAGGATCTGCATTGAAGTAGACCTGGAATTCGGGCTTCCAGAGGCCGTGAAACTATCGGTCGGTTCTTGGTCCTACTACCAGAAAGTTGATTATGAACACCTCCCATTTAAGTGCATAAATTGTCAGGAACATGGTCACTTTTAGAGGAATTGTCCAAAGGCCCAAACACCAGATAAAGAAGATACTGAAGATTGGCAAAAGGTAAAGAGAAACAAAGCAGCTCAAAAACCTAGAGAGAAACGTCCCGAGGAGGAAACAGGTCATCCCTCTTCCTCAACCCCTGTTCCCCAGGTCCCCCCCCCGACCGAATCTCCCCCTGCTCCAACCTCTCAGCCGCTTCCCCCCAAGGACAACTCAACCCCTCCAATGGAGGCCTCGCCCCTAGAGGACCCCCCAAAATCTGATGAAGAACACATTTCAATTAGTTATGAAATTGGAGCAGATTTAGAGGATGGAGCCACAGAAACCAGTAGATCAATCGGAGCACCTAAGAAAACTCCAAGGGGAAGGAAATCAGAAAGGAAAAAAAGGGAAGAGAAATCATACAGGGATGTTGCAGTAGGGACCCAGAAAACCATCCCATACATGATGACTACCAGATCCACAAAGAAGGAAGGCAAGGCTCCTGATGGAGCCTCCACCCCCCCGGACAAGTTCTTGATGCAGTACATGTCATGGAATTGCAGAGGACTGGGCAGAAAACCAAAGAAGAATCTATTAAAGATCTAGTTTGAATGTCAAATCCTAAAATCATTCTAATCCAGGAGATGAAAATGGAGGAGTTTGAAACCCTCCAAGCAAGCAAAACTTTCTGAAAAAAGGGAGTTGGCAGAGAAGTAAGCGCCAAAGGAACCTCTGGGGGCTTAGCCACCTTCTGGAACACCTCAACTCTGGAGCTATTAGAAGAAGAAAATACAACCCACTGGCTCTTCACAAAGTTGCTCCACAAAGACTCCGGCCACAATGTAAGTCTATTTAACCTTTATGCTCCAATTTTGTTGTCTAAAAAGAAATAATGTTGGGACACACTGAATAATTATTTGTGCTTAAACCCCCTATAAAATATTGTCATAACCGGGGATCTGAATGTTACCTTGGCTCTGTCTGAGAAAAAAGGTGGAACGCCTGTTAAAGATCCTGCCAGGGAATGGGTGGAAGACCTCATTATAGACTAGGATCTGGAAGATATTAAACCTAGCAGAGGGAGATTCACCTGGACAAACAAAAGAATTGGGCCAGGCCACATAGTGGCCCGTCTAGATAGATTCCTAGTTCAATCCTCCTTCCTGACCCTTGGTCTTTTCGCCTCCTCTGAAATTCTCCTGGCCTTCACCTCTGACCATAAGCCAATATCCCTCACCCTTTCCTCTGGGGAAAACCTTGGGCCGATCTCGTTCCGGTTCAGTCCATTGTGGGCCAACACAGATGGCTTCATGGAGATTGTCGCTAAGTCTTGGAATAAGAATGTCTTTGGCTCCTTCCTGACCCTTGGTCTTTTCACCTCCTCTGAAATTCTCCCGGCCTTCACCTCTGACCATAAGCCAATATCCCTCGCCCTTTCCTCTGGGGAAAACCTTGGGCCGATCCCATTCCGGTTCACTCCATTGTGGGCCAGCACGGATGGCTTCATGGAGATTGTCGCTGAGTCTTGGAATAAGAATGTCTCTGGCTCCCCTTTCTATGTTTGGGAAGAAAAACTCAGAAGGCTCAAAGGAGATCTCAAGACCTGGGCCAAGAACCTCAATTCCCCCATGGCTAAAAGGAAAAAGGCCTAGAGAAACTTTGGGAACCATCAAATAGCAATGGAAAGCGGGCTGATTACTACAAAATTACTAGCCTAGGAAGTTGAGCTTCAAAAATCTCTTCATAGAGCCCTGAGGAGGGAAGAAGAGTACTGGAGAGTTAAGTCAAGAAGCCTATGGATTCAAGCAGAGGATAAGAACACATCCTTCTTCCACAATTAGGCAAAGGCCCGAAGAAACTTTAACGCCATCAAAGAAATCCAATTCCATGGCCAAACAATAATGAACTTTGAAGACATAAAGCAGGCAGCCCATTCCTTCTTCAAAGAGATATTCAAGGAGGAGAATAGAGAGGCCCCAAACCCCAACATCTATCCGCTCTCCTTAGTGTCGAATCTGGTTGATGAAGGGGACAATCTCATGATGACAGCCCCTGTTACCACCAAAGAAATAAGAAGAGGGCTATGTGGAATGGATCCTGACAAAGCACCAGGGCCTAATGATTTCATGGCCAGATTTTACATCACCTGCTGGGACATCATCCAAAAGGACCTCACCAGAATGGTTAAAAAATACCAACTTTGTTCCAAGCTAGGAGGCAGCACAAATTCCTCCTTTCTTGTGCTCACCCCTAAAGAGAAAGGATCCCAAAACTTCTCCAGGTTCAGGCCGACCTCGTTGTGCAATACAGGCTACAAGATCATCACTAAAGTTATCACCAACAGAATTAAGAAAGTCCTCCCCAAGTTAATTCTGGAGAATCAAGGGGGGTTTGTTAAAGGAAGACATATCCAAGATAATATAATTATGGTCCAAGAGGCAATTCACTCCAGCTGCTAAAGAAAAGAGAAAGGTATGATTGTTAAACTTGACCTTGCTAATGCTTTTGATCGGGTTCACCATGAATTTATGTTTGTTGTTATGTCCAAGCTAGGCTTCCACCATCAGGTGATTCGATGGGTTAAGGCTTTCATTTCGGGTCCTTGGATAGCGGCCTTGGTTAATGGAAGATCAGTTGCCTTCTTCCAAGTGTCTAGGGGGCTAAGGCAAGGCTGCCCCCTGTCCCCCTTGCTCTACGCCATCCAAGCCTCTATTCTAAGTTTCTAATTGAACAGGTGCCTCCAGCAAAGATGCCTCTTGGGCTTGAACATAACCCCCAGTGTCAAGAATATTAACCACGCCCAATTTGTTGATGACACTCTCCTGATTGGTCTTGCTAATCTCAGACCTGCAAAAAAGTTTAAGGAAGAGATTGATGCCTATAAAGAGATCTTTGGCAGTGAAATAAGACTTAGAAAAAGAAAAATTTACAGGTGGAACTGC
This sequence comes from Picea glauca, assembly GCA_000966675.3. Classification (NCBI taxonomy): domain Eukaryota; kingdom Viridiplantae; phylum Streptophyta; class Pinopsida; order Pinales; family Pinaceae; genus Picea; species Picea glauca. The sequence continues at coordinate 1,363,750 of JZKD02S1871616.1, forward strand.
ACACCTAGGGAAATGCTTGATATTCCTAGGACCCTAGACATGGATGGATCCTCGGCATGGGATTCAATTAATTACCTAGGAATTCCCCTTGTCAAAGATGCCCCCAGGAATAGCCTCTGGTTACCTCTGCTAGACAAAATCAAAGCCAAAATTCAAGCTTGGGGAGCCTCCTAGTTGAACAAAGCAGGAAAAGTACTGCTTCTCAACTCGGTCCTTGCCTCCATCCTGATCTATCAAGCCTCCACTCTGCTGGCCCCCAAATCCATTGTGAACCAAATTGACATGCTCTTGAGAAGATTCCTTTGGGGAGGAGGGGAAAATGGTGAGAGGAAAATCCACCTAGTAAGTTGGGATAAACTCAAAGCTCCCAAAAGAGAAGGATGCCTTTAGATCATAGACGTAGCCACGCAAAACATGGCCATGGAAGGAAAAATTATGTGGAGCATGATAAATGGAAAAACCTCCTAGATTACAAAATCTCCTCAAAAAAAATACTTTCTAGGGCACAAAGAGAGATGTCTCGACCGGCCTCCTCTGACTATGAAAGGGTCCCCTATTTTCAATCTCTTCTTCAAAGCTAGAGAGCTTCTCATATCTAAGCTCTACTAGATCCCTGGGAATGGAAAGAAAATCAAAATCTAGGAAGACTCTATTCTAGGGAACCCACCTCTGGATCAGGTGGACTGCTTGGACAATATCAAGAATTGGCTTCAATCAAAAAATATGGACACCCTGTGGGATATCTCAGCTTGGAACCAGGATGACCATAGATCATGGGAAAACTGGGACCTTGGGGTCTCCTCTCCGAACCTGAAAGAGGAAGTTGCCTCCCTCTTGGAAGCCCTTCAAGGAATATCCCCTATCTCAGCCATAAAGAAATATAAGAGAGGGTGGGGGCCCTCCTCAGTAAAATACACAGCTGTTGCAGGCTACTCAGCCATCTTAGCCATTCCCTGGGTGCCCCCTAATCCTTCCCAGTGGAAAATCCTCTGGAGCCACCCCTCTCTCCCCAAAATTAATTTCTTATGCTGGACCCTTCTACACAAGAGCATCCTCACCAGTGACAACCTAAAAAAGAGAGGGTGGGAAGGCCCTTCTAGATGTCCTCTTTGTGCCTGCAATGAAGAAACGACTGATCATCTTTTCATCCACTGCTCCTTCTCCGTGGAACTCTGGCATATTGTGCTAGGCCATCTTAACCTTATCCTCCCTCCTTCTATCTCTACCATGTTCTTCTCTTGGCTGGAGCTTGCGCCCTTCCCCCTTTCCAATATGAACCTGCTAAACATTGTTGGATGTGGATACCTAAAATTATTTATTGGAAGCTATGGTTGGAAAGAAATAACAGGATCTTTAGGAACACCTCTGGGACGGCCTCCCAAGTAGAAATCAAAATCAAAGTTCTAGTGGAGGAGCTGGTGGCTTCAAGAGCTTCTCTTACTAATGAAACTCCCCCAGATCAAGCCAACCACAAATGGTTCTACGATATCGATCTTGGTCTTATTACCAGATCCAAGAAGCAATCAGTGCACTCCTCTCCCTGGGAAATCAGGTTGGAAGAGCAGGAATTTATAAAGTGGATATCCTCCTTGGAAAAGCATATTATGTTAGTGGATGGGGCCTCGAAAGGGAACCCTGGAAAAGTGGGAGGAGGAGGGGTCCTGCTAGACCCTACTGGCATGATTACTCTATCCTATGCCTGGGGGCTCGGCCACAGCTCCAACAACATTGCCAAAATTTTAGCTCTCTGGCAAGGGCTATCCCAGGCGAGAGGAATTTCCATCTCAAAATTGGCAATGATTAGAGATTCCAAAGTCATCATCCAAGCTCTCTCCCAGAAAAAGAGGTCGAACAACTTCCTCTTAGCCCATTATTACACAAAAATCAACAATAAGGTAGCTGAATTTGATGAAATTAAGTTCTTTCATGTCCTAAGGAATCTAAACCAGTTGGCGGATCATGAAGAAAATGTGGGTGCCTCCCTGAGCAAGGGAGTGATCATTGTTAATGGGGACGAAATTTTTTGCCCAATCCCGTAGAAGTCGGGTCCTTTCGCCAAGTAGGCTGAGACCGGTCAATAAAAGAATATGCACGATCATGCTCAATTAGGAATCTAAGGCATCGTATCACTCAGGTAAGGATATCTCTATTGTGCAATCACATGGCCCAAGAACGCATGAAGGATTTTGCGGTACAGTGGTAGAGATCTTCTTCCGTCAGGAATCCAAGGGCCTCCAATCTCTGTCCTCCTCTTTAAGGAATCCAAGGTGTTTTTCAGAGGGTCAGGTCCAGCATCTCTCAAGGAATCCCAAGGTGTCACGGGATTTTGAAGGAGGATCACCATATATCTGGCATCTCCCCTCCAAGGAACCCTATCCCAAGTGATCATTCTGCTGGAAGATCAGAAGTGCAGACGGGAAAGTTCGAGGTGCATATGGGAAAGAACAGAGGAACATAAGTGCAAACGGGAGGGTAAAGGTAGAAAATGGACTCAGGATCGGGATTTGGCTTTGGGTTTGCCAAATCCTATGAATAAATATTGGAACAGATCCAGAATGAACTGGACAAAATTCGGGGGCTCATTGGTTAGCAAGAGATCAAGCAGAATCGACTGCAGAAAATGGGAAACAGCCGGTGGGAGTTGCTAAAACAGGAGTTGAAGGAAATTCGTGAAGAGATCTGGGAAGACCATATGACCAACATGAAGGATACAACAGCCATCACTGGAGGTCTAGGGAAGCGACTTGTTCAGCTGGAAAAGAAGGTCGAGGACTTCCTCAAAGCACAAGGCAAAACTCCGAAGGTCGAGTGAGGAGTTGTGACTCTCCCCTGACGTTTCCAGAAGGTCTCGCTTTCTTTATCATTGTTGTTGCTCTTTTTATGTCTGTTGCTCTTGTTATGTTTGTTACTTCTCTATTTTTTATTAGCATATCACGGCTTGTTAACTCCAGAAATTTTGTAAGGGAATGGCCACATCGGATGCCTACAATCTAGGTTTTGTTGAATGGAATCTCGTTCTCCTGGATTCTCAAGAATATTTGTTTCATAACTATTGTTTGTAAGGCCACTGGAAGGCCTTTAGTGAGATATTAATACTAAAAGCCTCATAATCATTATTGTAAAAAAAAACAATAGTTAATATTAATATTTTAGTATCTGAAAATAATGTTTTTAGCTGAAGCTAGATAGGATGAGCATTGCTAAACAATTGCAATCTTGAACCCGCCAGACGTGGAATCCACAAGTCCACCTGTCAATTTGTGTATCGTGGAAGTCTGGGTGATATTTGTAGGACACCGAACAAAAGAGGTTCAAATTTCAGCCCGCCAGGCCGAGAACCCATGATCCAAAAAGTGCCCAAGTATGGAACGAGAGATCCGCATATGCTCTATAAAATCTATTGTCCATACTTTCTAAAAGTACATGTTTACTATGTATTGTTCGTTTGTTGGAAAACTTTTATATCAGTCGCCCAACCATATTGTACAAAATTTCTTGTTTAATTAAATTCTGCAATAGCAAAAATTATTATTATTAATTTAGTATTGAAAATAATGTTTTTAGATATGTTGATAGGGATTAGTATCTGTAAACAATGGCAAACTTGAACCCACCAACCCTCATGTCCATCTGCCAATCTGTATATCACGGAACTCCGAGGGTTATTCGAAGGACAAGGAACAATGAAAACTGCAATGTTGAGCCACGTAGCCCACAAGTTCGTTTGTCAAATTGTAAATCGCAGAGATGTTCTTGGTGTTTGTAGAATGTGGAACAATAGAGGCCCAATTTTCAGCCTATGAGCCCCACAGACCCGATAAAAAAAAACCGTTAGATATGAAATTCATACGGGATCACTACGGGACAATAAAACTGCAATGTCTAGCCAACCAACCCGAGTCCACCTATCCACTTGTATATCGCAGAAGTCTGGGTGCTATTTGTAGGAGACAAAACAATAGAGACTCTATTTTTGACCTGCCAGGCCGCAAACCAAAAACTGCCTAGGTATGGAATGAGGGATCTGCATATGTTGTATAAAATCTCATTCAATAGTTTATATAGAGACAATGTCCACAAGTCCGCATGTCAACTTGTATATCGCGGAAATATAGGTGATATTTGTAGGACACAGAACAATAGATACTTAATTTTCAGCCTGCCAAGTCCCGAACCCGCGATCAAAAAAGTGCCCAAGTATGGAATGAGGGATCGACATATGTTCTAGAACAATGTTTTTGTACAGCGTGGAACAATAGAGGCCCAATTTTCATCCCGCCAGCCCCAGAGCTCCCGATAAAAAAAAATCGCTAAATATGAAATTTATACGAGATCTCTGCATATGTTGTATAAAATCTCATTCCATACTTTATTTACAGACTATGTCCACAAGCCCGCATGTCAATTTGTATATCGTGGAAGTCTAGGTGTTATTTTTGGGACACGGAACAGTAGATACTTAATTTTCAACCTGCCAGGTCGCAAACCAGCAATCCAAAAAGTGTCGAAGTATGGAATGAGGGATCCGCATATGTTCTAGAAAATTGTGTTTGTAAACCGCGGAACAATAGACGCCCAATTTCCATCTCGCCATCCCCAGAGCCCCCGATAAAAAAAAATGCTAAATTTGAAATTCATACGGGATCGCTATGAGACAATAAAAGTGCAATGTTCAGCGAACCATCCCAAGTCCACCTATCAATTTGTATATCGCAAAAGTCTGGGTGCTATTTGTAGGAGACTGAACAATAGAGACTATTTTTGGCACGCAAACCCGTGATCCAAAAACTACCAAACCCGTGATCCAAAAACTACCTAAGTATGGAATAAGGGATCCGCATATGTTGTTTAAAATCTCATTCCATACTTTATATAGAGACTATGTCCAAAAGTCTGCATGTAAATTTGTATATCTCGGAAGTCTAGGTGTTATTTGTAGGAAACTGAACAATAGATACTTATTTTTCAGCCCACCAAGTCGTGAACCCGCGATCCAAAAAGTGCTCAAGTATGGAATGAGGGATCCACATATGTTCTAAAACACTATCAATTTGTATATCGTGGAAGTCTGGATGCTATTTGTAAGAGACAGAACAATAAAGACTCTATTTTCGGCCTGCCAGGGTGCGAGCCCGCAATCCAAAAAATGCCTAAGTATGGAATGAGGGATCCACATATGCTGTATAAAATCTCATTTCATACTTTATATAGAATATGTCCACAAGTCCGCATGTGAATTTGTATATCATGGAATTCTAGGTGCTATTTGTAGGACACGGAAGTCTAGGGGGTATTTGTAGGACATGGAGCAATAGATACTTAATTTTCAGCCCACCAGGTTGCGAACCCGCGATCCAAAAAGTGCCCAAGTATAGAATGAGGGATTTCCATATGTTCTATAACACTATCAATTTGTATATCGCGGAAGTCTGGGTGCTATTTGTAGGAGACGGAACAATAGAGACTCTCTTTTCGACCCGCCAGACCGCAAGCCCGCAATCCAAAAACTGCCTAAGTAGGGAATGAGGGATCTGCATATGTTGTATAAAATCTCATTCCATACTTTATATAGAAATTGTCCACAAGTCCACGTGTGAATTTGTATATCGTGGAACTGTAGGTGCTATTTGTAGGACACGGAACAATAGATACTTAATTTTCAGCCCGCCAGGATGCGAACCCGCGATCAAATGCAATGTTCAGCCAAGTAGCCCGTAGGTCCTGTCAATTTGAATACCATGGAAATCTGGGTGTTATTTGTAGGACACAGAACAATAGACACTCTTTTTTTAGCCCACGAGGCCACCAACCCGTGATCAAAAAAGTGCCTAAGTATGAAATGACTCTTTTTTATATTGCTCATTTGTGGAAATACTTTTATATCACTCAGCCGACTAGATTGTGAAAACTTTCTCGTATAATTTAATTCTGCAATATAAATATTTAACAGTAATAATTTAGCACAAATCAGGTTCTAAATTTGTATATTGCGTAATTGTCAGTGCTATTTGTAGAGCATGAAATAATAGATGCCCATTTGTTTGCCCGCCAGCCCAAGAACCCCCGATCCAAAAAAGTGGCTAATTATGTAATTAATACGGAATCTCTAAGGACAAAAAAAATTCAATATTGAACCAACCAACCAGCATGTTCTCCTATCAATTTGTATATCACGAAAGTGCAGGTGATATTTGTAGGACACGGAACAATAGAGGCTCAATTTTCAGACCACCAGGCCGAGAACCATTGGCCCTTCACGTGCCCTAGGTATATCTTCGCCCGACCACTTTTCATACTTTGGTATTTCTTGGAATCAGTTTCTCCATTGTTGTTGCCTTCATACTTGTTTCCAGATATGCAATAATTAAGCTTTAATGCTAGTAGCTATCCTACAACAACTGTTAAAAATTTCATTAATGTACGGAAGTCCGGAGAAGATTTGATGCAGGAGCATCTACGACTTCATCAAGCGAGCCAGTGCATGGAGGAAAGAACATACAGCTAGACAGCGCCAGCGCATACATTTTCAATTACTTTGAAGAGATTGTTGCGCCACCATTTGAATGAAGGCATTCAAAGCCAAGCGCACTTGTATTGTAATATAGATAGGAAGGCATTTAATAGTTTTAATGTTGTTAGATAGGAATTAACTGTAGATTAGATAGTTTTTGCTTTCGAGAGGGAAAACGGAATATAGGCACCCTCCATTGTATTATGGTATTATTCTGGATTATTATTCAGCATTGAGAAAAGGAGAACGGGGCAGAGAGCTTGTGAAGAAACCCCATGTACCGACATTGAATTAATAGGAAAGCTTTGATTCAATCTCATGGATGTGTTTGATCTCTGTGTGTTGTTGATATTATGTTGTTGCATATTTGCTTCTTTATATGCTTATCTTCTATATGCTGCGTATGTGATTGCATATCAGGTTCGTAACCTGAGAGAATGAGGGATTGAGTTTCAATTGTTTCTCTGCTTAAGCCAGGAGATTCCTGCATAGAGTGCAGTTGAATTCGTCCGCATAGAGTGCGTTGAGGAGGCTAAGTAGTTGAACTTTTGTTCTCTTTTGCCCATAGTCGTGTTGGGTTATTTGAGCCGTGCAGGTGAAGTGTCGGTCAGATTTAAATCTCAGTAGTAAGTTTGAGAGAAGAAAGGCTGGGTTGCTGTGATTGTGAAGCACAGAACCTGGAAGACTTCAACTCTTTGAGAGCTGTTGGAACCCGAGCGCAGGAAGTGCGTGGAAGGTCTCTGAAGGAGTCAGGGAAGCACAGCTCAGGAGGGATAGAACCTTTGCATCAGTTGCACAAGACGAAGCTGGTGAAGCGGGGAACTCTTCAGAGGAAGAGAATCGACGACTTGAATTAGTTGTGAAGAGTCACGAAATCCCGCAGACCGTCAGATCGCGGAGGAGTTGCGAGGGAGTTAACTCGCAGGTGCACGAGAGAATCCGGTTGCCATCGAACATCGGCACATTGGGGTTGGTGAGTGCAAGAGTTGCATGCACGTCGAAATCGCGGGTTGGGATTTCCCGATTTAGTGGGAGTCGTCAATCGTCGGAGGGACAGGTGGCACGAATCCGGAATATCGCGGGATCGGCGTTCGGGGTTTTCAACTTCAGAGAACACTTATACCGTGGGTTCGCGATTAGCGAAGTTCCGGGGTGACGTGGTCGTGTGGGGCCCCAGGGAGTGAGTGGAGTCTGGGTGGCGTAGAGTCGAGAGATCAGCGCATCGGTAATCGGGGTTTTGAAATACAAAGGCTCGGCATTGCGAGCGGCGATATCCCGAGTGTTGACGTTGACCATCGAAGATCGGGGCTCGGGAATTTGAAGGGCCGATATTGTAAGCATTGGACTCGCGAACACGCGAGTGCCGATTTCCCAATTCGCGAAAGGGAAATCGCCGAGAAGGGTACTGTGGGTAAAAGACTCCCGAGGGAGTACAAAGAGTTGTTAACTCTTCGGCCGTGTTATTGAAGGTCCTGGTGAGAGCGACCGTGTGTCGAGGCAGGTTGCGTCAAAGTGGTATCAGAGCCCTGAAATATTGTCTGTATATCTCAGGCGAGAGAAGGGAAGGAGAAAGGAAAAGCACTCTGATACTCACGACTTGCGTCAAGTGGTATCAGAGCGGGAGTACCTTTGCTTTCTAAAGTAGAGACAGAAGAGATATAATTCCGCCCAGGAGAGAAAGGCAGTCACCTAATCGTGAGGACATGGATGCCCGAAGAAGGGGTAGGCCAGCAGGGAATCCAGAAATGGAGCGTCAAATCTGAGATCTCAGGGCGAGACTCGAAGAGATGAAGACCACCCAGAGGTGTGGAGCTGGTATAGCAGAGTTCATCGATCCCGAGATTGAAGAGGAAGTTGGACATGACCAAGAAGAGGTCACAACAAAAGATGCTTCAACCGAGCGGTTGATCAGAGCTATTTCGAGGATGAGCTCGAAGACAAAGATGGACATTCCCGTCTATGAGGGAAGTCTGAACGCAGAGGAGTTGCTGGATTGGATCCGAGCACTCGATACCTACTTCAACTATGAAGACATCGAAGAGGACAAGAAGGTAAGGCATGCCGTCATGAAGCTGAAGGGACATGCAGCCTTATGGTGGGACGAGCTGCAGGTAGACCGGCGTTCCAAAGGAAAACAAAAGATCAAAAGCTGGGATCGGATGATCGCCAAGATGAAGGCGAATTTCATTCCGAGGGATTACCAGATCACTCTATTCAGGCGCATGCAGAACCTGAGACAGAAGCTGATGATGGTGAAAGAGTACACCGAGGAATTCTATAGGCTCAACATTCGAGCTGGTCATTGGGAGAGTGATGACGAAAAGGTGGCGAGATATCTGAATGGTCTCAGGTGTGACATTCAGGATGAATTGAGCATGGTTACCATCCGCACAGTTGAGGATGCGTACCAGATGGCTCTGAAAGTCAAAGAAAATTTGAGCCGTAAGCAGGGACAGCGAGGGCGAGGCAGAAGCCAGCCTAGAGGCAAAGCTGTTTCCCAAGAACGAACTCAGAAGCCCAAGGAGGATTGGAAGAGACCTCAGGGAAGAGCTGAAAGAGGTGGAACCTCACAGCAGAGGCAGCAAATTTCTAAGCCGAGGAGACAGCAAGATGATCAGCAAGGAGATTATGCTGATGCCAACACATTTCCTCGTACCCGAGGTAGAGGAAGAGGCCGAGGAGGAATTATCACATGTTTTACGTGTGGTAAAGACGGTCATAAATCCATGGACTATCCATATAGAAAGATGGACAGAGGAAAAACTCACGTCGCAGAGGCGCAGAGGCGTGACGTGGAGGATGAAGACACTGGAAGTGGGAAGTCGCTGACAGTGCATAAGGTCCTTTTGAAACCCGAGAAAGAGGTGGACACAGCTCAAAGATGTCGACTGTTCCGGACGACTTGCAAGACCAAGGGCTGGAAATGCAAGGTCATAGTGGACAGTGGGAGCATCGAAAATCTCGTTTCGACCGAGATGGTGGAGAAGCTGGAGCTAAAAACGAACAAACACCCGAGTCCATACAAAGTGACATGGCTGCAGAAAGTGAATCAATAATATAAGCGCAGAGCCGATCAGAGGAAGAGACAGCTTCAGTTTGAAGTTGGAGACATGGTTCTAGCGCACTTGAGAAAGGAAAGGTTCCCAAGGGGAACATACAACAAGCTCAAAATGAAGAAAATTGGGCCGTGTAGAGTCTTGAAGAAATATGGCGAGAATGCATATGAACTTGAGTTGCCAGAGGGCATCGGGATATCCCCGATATTTAATGTCTCGGACCTATACCCATATAAGGCCAAAGATGCAGGAGATGGGAATGTTGAGGAACCAGTCATCCAATGGCAGAAGAAGTTGCCAGTTGCACAGAAGCCTGAGATGGAGTGCATACTGGATAAAAGAGTTGGCAGGAAGACCAGGAGAAAACAATATTTTGAATACCTGGTAAAATGGAAAAACCACCCAGTGGAGGATGCCAGCTGGGAGACAGAGGCCGTTATACAAAAGCATGGGCATAATGTGCGGGAGCTCATGGACAGGAGCCAATGAAATATTTTGAGCCGAGGAGTATGATGCAGGAGCATCTACGACTTCATCAAGCGAGCCAACACGTGGAGGAAAGAACATACAGCTGGACAGCGCCAGCGCATACATTTTGAATTACTTTGAAGAGATTGTTGCGCCGCCATTTGAATGAAGGCATTCAAAGCCGAGCGCACTTGTATTGTAATATAGATAGGAAGGCATTTAATAGTTTTAATGCTGTTAGATAGGAATTAACTGTAGATTAGACAGTTTTTGCTTTCGAGAGGGAAAACGGAATATAGGCACCCTCCGTTGTATTATGGTATTATTCTGGATTATTATTCAGCATTGAGAAAAGGAGAATGGGGCAGAGAGCTTGTGAAGAAACCCCATGTACAGACATTGAATTAATAGGAAAGCTTTGATTCAATCTCATGGATGTGTTTGATCTCTGTGTGTTGTTGATATTATGATGTTGCATACTTTCTTATTTATATGCTTATCTTCTATATGTTGCGTATGTGATTGCATATCAGGTTCGTAACCTGAGAGAATGAGGGATTGAGTTTCAATTGTTTCTCTGCTTAAGCCAGGAGATTCCTGCATAGAGTGCAGTTGAATTCCTCCGCATAGAGTGCGTTGAGGAGGCTAAGCAGTTGAACTTTTGTTCTCTTTTGCTCAGAGTCGTGTTGGGTTATTCGATCCGTGCAGGTGAAGTGTCGGTCGGATTTAAATCTCAGTAGTAAGTCTTAGAGAAGAAAGGCCAGGTTGTTGTGATTGTGAAGCGCGGAACCTGGAAGACTTCAACTCTTTGAGAGCTGTTGGAAGCCGAGCGCAGGAAGTGCGTGAAAGGTCTCTGAAGGAGTCAGGGAAGCACAGCTCAGGAGGGATAGAACCTTTGCATCAGTTGCACAGGACGAAGCTGGTGAAGCGGGGAACTCTTCAGAGGAAGAGAATCAACGACTTGAATTAGTTGTGAAGAGTCACGAAATCCAGCAGACCGTCAGATCGTGGAGGAGTTGCGAGGGAGTTAACTCGCAGGTGCACGAGAGAATCCAGTTGCCATCGAACATCGGCACATCGGGGTTGGTGAGTGCAAGAGTTGCATGCACGTCGAAATCGCGGGTTGCAATTTCCCGATTTAGTGGGAGCCCTCGATCGTCGGAGGGACAGGTGGCACGAATCCGGAATATCGCGGGATCGGCATTCGGGGTTTTCAACTTCAGAGAACACTTATACCATGGGTTCGTGATTAGCGAAGTTCCGGGGTGACGTGGTCGTGTGGGGCCCCAGGGAGTGAGTGGAGTGTGAGTGGCGTTGAGTCAAGAGATCAGCGCATCGGTAATCGGGGTTTTGAAATACAAAGGCTCGGCATTGCGAGCGGCGATATCCCAAGTGTTGACGTTGACCATCGGAGATCGGGGCTCGGGAATTTGAAGGGCCGATATTGTAAGCATTGGACTCGCGAACACGCGAGTGCCGATTTCCTGATTCGCGAAAGGGAAATTGCCGAGAAGGGTACTGTGGGTAAAAGACTCCCGAGGGAGTACGAAGAGTTGTTAACTCTTCGGTCGTGTTATTGAAGGTCCTGGTGAGAGCGATCGTGTGTCGAGGCAGGTTGCGTCAAGATTTGTCATTAGTACGAATTAAACGAAGATGTTCCCACAAGGATGTTTTCGTTTCCAAGTATTCATTTCAAAGGCCACGCAATATTTTTTTTTTTGTGTGCCGACGGGTTGGTGCTGTTAAGAAATTTCTGATTCTTAATCTCTTTTCGTCGTCACCGTCACGTTCACACTTTTTTCTAATTGTGCAATTAGTGAGTTGTGATGGTCACAGCTCATTCCACACGAACCCTAGAAATTGTCATTAATCAACAAAAGGCTCGAGAATATATTCCATTGATACACATTAAACCATAATTTGTGGAGGCTTATATTATCCCTCCTCGATTTTCATTTCAAACATCATCTCGACCAAACGGAAATTCTAAATAACTTCTGGCAGCAGTTCTCTCCACACATAGTAAACACATTGGGGCATAATGGCCAGAGGTTCCACTATTCTAGGGTATATTCTTACTATTCATCTCCCTCCACCCAGGAGAAAAAAAGGAGATGGTCCCTTGGTACACCGAGAGATATATTTCAAGCCAAAAAATTCCATCGCAACCTTGGTTGGTCAGAGAACCTGCCTAGTTTCATTCATTGCTATCGCAGAAGTTGATGCCCTGAATTCCGAGATGGAAGAATATGATCCGATGGACGATGATACGACAATGGATGATGGCAATGCAGAGAATCTTCGCACTCCTGCGCCCAAATTGAAATCAACCATAATGAACGTACCTTCCCGGATCGGTGATCGCAGTCATGACAACACCAAAAGGAGTTTCAGAAAAGAAACTGACGGTGAATGCAACAGCCACTTTGCACCATGAAAGTAGGAATTCCAAAGTTCCAAATTACTCTGTTCTTGGCAAAAGAGTTTCACTGTAAAGAAATTATATGTTGATGCTCCCAGAGATATATTTCAAGCCAAAAAAATATTGTTTAACATTTTTGAGCATTAGGTCCAAAACTCTCGCTCCCGCCACACATTTTCCTACTAGTCATCTCCTTCTGCCCATAATGGACTAATTTGGGCCTCTGCAATTGCACGTGCAAGTTGTGCTACTGAATTTTTTTGGACTATGCAGAGGTTGTTTCAACTAAGGGCTATTCCACTTTCCCTGCAACCATTTTCGTGTTCTTTTTGAGGAAAAGCTTCTGAAAAATATCAATTTCAGCAGAGGATGATTCATCGACAAGAAAACTCCAAGGATCTTGCATACTGCAGAACCTGTGCCTGTGTTTTTCGTAGATACCTTCAATGTTTTTCCCCGAAGAACTGGGTCCAATTTCTAAGTATAGATGTACAGTACTCAGTGTTTTTCTTATTTTTTTTATTTTAAATGGATTTGCTATTAAAAAAAAACTCCCTTGCACTCTTCGTTGCTACCTCTTTTCTAGGTTTAACGCATGTTCTAATTGCAATGGTTTGGTGCTCTGGTACTTCTTCGATCTTGTGTTTATTAATACCAATGTACAATGTTGCAGCAAAATTGTTATTCTTGTTTCTAGACATGCAATTATTAAGTTTTAATGCTAACAGCCCATAACGCAATAAGTTTAATACTTGAGTCAATATGTTGCACTAATGGTAGAATGTATCAAGAACACAGTTACACGCACACATTCCAATAAAATCTAATCTTCCACAAAGAATTTGCCAGCAATTAGTAGAAAAGGAAATTTAGTGGTTAAGTTGATATGTTACAGTCATGGAATAATGTATCAAGAACATAGTTGCAGGCATACGTTGCAATAAAATGTAATCTTCAACAACACATATGCTGACAATTAGTGTATCATGGTTTTGCAACGATGGCGCTTCTTTGAAACCAATTCGAGCTTACGAAAACTGCCTTCTACCTCTCTATTTTCCTACTCTTTTATTCCCTCTAGTTTCTCTTCTTGGTTACTTAATCGTTTTTCTCCCGACAATGCATTGCTCCGCAGCTTCGCGGATTCACGCATTTGCGTTTCCAACGACCACTTCCCCTTTCTTTAAATTGACCATCTACTTTTCCCTATCCCACAACTGGCACCCAGAGTTCCGCCATATACAAATTGACAGGCGGACTTGCGTGATGGTCGATTCAACATTGCAATTCTACTTTTTAATGGCCTCCAAACAACATTTAGAGATCCGGTATATACAAATTGATAGATATTCAAAATTGCAACCATTCTTAGATCATACAATTTTCCGTATTACGGTCCACCTATCATGCCATTTTTTGTGCTGCACATTTTTGCACTGAAAACTTTCGAGAAATACAATTTAACCATTGAGTCCTCACATATTTAGTGGAAATATTGTCACCCCATTTTGAAGCCCATCTGTCCACTTTCCATACTTCACCATTTGTTCAAATTTCTTTGGCGAATTTTCGGTTTGGCAAGTTGAAGAAATATCCAGTTTGTAGACGTTGTTTCCTGTATCTGTGCCCCTTTGCAATTAGTAGTTGGAAATTATATATAAGATCTTATTGCCACGTATGCAATTAGCAATTTCCATGTTCCATACTTAGCCACTTTGGAGGAATTCCGCAAATATACAAACCGGTCACTCAACTGCCCCATCATGATCTCTTCCGTTTTACACATTTTGCACTCAAAAATTCTGAAACATGAAATTTCATCGTGCAAAACTCGATTGTCCTGACTATCCCCAT
>JZKD02S1871616.1:1378213-1393282 GCA_000966675.3 Picea glauca
CTGGCATTTAATTCTAACAAGTCATCATGCAGAAACCATATATATTGTCTTTGATGGGAAAAAGGCTCGAGGAAATTTCATATTCATGCACATTAAACCAAAATTTGCGAGTGGATTATATTATCCCTTGCGAGAGTTCATTTCAAAATCATGAAATCCCGTTCACACGGCGTGCCCTTCGCACATTCACGAAACCTCCATTCCTTAATTGCTCTTCGTCGTACCCACCATGTTCACATTTCTAAATATGCAATAAATAAATTTTACTGCTAACAGTTCATCATGCACCACCAATACAGGTTGTCATTAATCAACGAAAGGCTCGAGGAGCTTTCCCATTCACAAGCATTTAACCAAGATTTAGCAAAAAGTTACATTATTCGCTCTAACAATTCATTTAAACCATCATCTGCAGCAAAGAAACCTTCTCATAAACCTATGGCATCAGCTCGGCACTAGTTCTGTGGAGATACAGTGAACACCTTTGGGCATGAGGACCAGAACTTCCACTGGTCCAGGGCATTTTCTTATTACTCAATCCCTACCACAGAGAACCAAGTAATTTGGACCTCCGGGATTGCTCATGCAGGCTGTGTCCCTAAGGTTGTTGATTGTAAGGACCTGGTCTCTTGGTGCACCGATAAATTTATTGCAGAGAAAAGAATTATTCCACTGCATGATGACTCTTTTTTTTCTTTGTCACCTCAGGCCTTCTGCCAGATGCTGAAATTGCCCAAGCCAACGTTGACATTCAAAGGAGAAGATTGCACACAGTTCCTAACAAAGAATAATAACAGATTGGACCTCTTGCCCCATTTTTTGGAAAGGCCGAATCTAGTTCCTGAAGATATTACAAGTATGCAGGTTAGTTCATTTAGAAATCCATTTCTGGAAATTGCCTAGCTGTTTATAAGAATAACGGGACAGGAGTCCATAGGTATTGTTTCCCGCGTGGCTCTTTATATTTTGTATTTCATAGTCAACGAACAAGCCCTTTTTTATTAGGGAAAGTTAATTTCCCATGAAATCTCTTCCCAATTTTCAAGCTACAAAAGGGAAAATAAATTTTATATGTCATCCTATTTAGTTTTTGCAATAGCACATTCCTGTCAATTTTCGCAATTGTTTCTGTCCAGAAAGTCAACTGCGAATTCTACCCAGTAATGTTCTGGTACCAAGCCTTGTGGAAGCACAAAGCTTCCCACTGTTTTTATGAGGTTTTTAATGGCTTCCTGTCTGTTTTCATACTTTTTTTGTTAGGAGAAAATGCTCCCCGCATATCTGAACAGGCAACTAGTTTTTTGGACAATAAGGGGACACTCCAACATTTGGATAATTACACTGTCATAAGAATTTTTGGCTCCACGGAACAACCTACTCTCCTTCCATTTCACGTTAAGGACATAATTTTTATTGAAGAAGTAGCACATTAATACAGCTATTGGTTCCATATGTTCCAAAGGAAGAAAAAAAAATTGTTCATTCCTCTGCCTTGGAAAATAGGGGAGTTCGTCTTGAAAAACGTCAACAAAATTGACAATTTCGCAGCACATTTTAGCATCTCCAACCTCATATATGCTGAATACATAAGAGGATTTGAACCCTATAATATTTTTAGAAAAAAATTAGAATCACTTGGCCTCGACGATTGTTTTGTTAATAAACACCTGCCCAAAAACAAAGACAGTGACGGTCCTACCTCTGATACCGGCGACGTAGAGACAGTGCAAAGCTCCACTAAATTGTACACGCAACAAGGGAAAGGCCCTAGTGAAAAGACTGTTCAAACCACAAATACCACTCCAAAAAGTACGACAACCCAGAGCATCGCTCCAACAGCTAATCACAACATTAAAGAAACCCAGAGTTCTTCAAACAAAGGAGGAGATAATGACCCTCCTCACTCTAAAATTGATAGTTCTCACAAGCTTCCAGTAGAGAAGAAGAGAAAAAAAAATGTGGGTCAGGCAGAAGAGCTGGAAATTTAGAGTCAGAACATGGAATTTAACACTGATCTGGATGCCATGTTCCCCTTCCTTGATCAGTCCCAAGACAGCATCCACCATAGCCATCCAATGGACATATCCATTACCCAAAATTTTTACGAAGATGAATCATTCGTGTTCCAGAGTGTTGTTTTTGATAGTCGGAACAAAAGATTGATATTTGAGAAAACAAATGTTAAAAATATCAAAGGCAAATCTCGTTCAGAGGTTGACGTTGCCAACATGCGACCGTCCCAAATCTATCAACTTCACACCATGATCGGAGAAGCAGTTCATGATTCCATTGGACGCATCGAGATCCAGAATGTCAAACTGAAGGATCGAGTCAAGGAATTGGAAGATTCTTTCATTCCTATGCCATTGCTTGTCGATCATTTGGCAATAGCCATGCTTGGCACCCCTGCACCCAATGTAAAAGCATCCTCCACCCTACTCGCATCCTGTAAAGGATATGTGGAGAACAATATC
Organism: Picea glauca; assembly: GCA_000966675.3. NCBI lineage: Eukaryota > Viridiplantae > Streptophyta > Pinopsida > Pinales > Pinaceae > Picea > Picea glauca. The sequence goes on from JZKD02S1871616.1 coordinate 1,380,688, forward strand.
AAAAAAAAAATGGAACTGGTTACCCAGGTGTGGAAAATATCTCAAACCATCGCTTCCCTTGGAACCAGGGCACATAGCTTGCTCGAGCTTTTGCAAGCCAAATTAAAAGATGAAGAATTTTAAAAACAATCATCCCTTTTGGCAATATTGTCAACAATATGACAAAAACAAAAAGAAGAGAAGAAGATCTTCCATTCAAAAACTGGATCAGCCAATTGAATGCATGTTGGAAACAAAAAGTAAAGAACCTACGTCTTATTGTTCAGTCATGTGAACAAGCCATAGCGAAGAAAGATAAATTATTCACAAAGTTGTCAAATATAGACTTGCAGGAAAAACCAACGACTTCCAAGACCCCCTCTTAATTGCAAACTCCTTGCCCTTAACCAGGCAAGAGTTCAAAAAACAGGTTGCTATGTTGAATACCTTGTCTCTGGAAAAGTTTTACAACATCCTTCAATTTGATCAAGCTCACGTCCATGACTGGCTAGTCAAATATGCAGTACAGAATGAGGAAATTCATCAGGCTCTCTCTAATCTTTCTATCGAATTCCAAGAATTAGAAAACAAAGTTTTCAACATCAAAATCCGAAATGAGATCAACATCGCCCCAATGAGAAGCTACATTGAAGAATGGGTCGAAAGGCAATTGAAACAGACCACCAACGAAAGACAAAAGGCAGTTCCCGGCATTCCAACAGTCGTGGAGAACATCCTTGAAACCGCAGTCGTCGCCGACATCAATGAAACGGCAGCCGCAAGCAAATAGCCAAAGTGCTCATATGTACCCTCACTATAAGTTTAGTCATCACATATTTCTTTGTTTCTCAGCCCGGTTATTCCACTTTCTTGAATACAGATGTATAGGCAAACACTTATACCTTTCCATTTATTTTCTTTTGCAGCTATTGCACTCTATATTATTTCCACAATCCTGTTTCTTGTACATATTTCTCTAATGGTCTGCGAGAGCCCCAATCCCAGTCTACATGACAAACGCATTGAAATTCTGGTTTATATGTAAGAGAGTTTAATTTTTTGGTATATTTCAAAATTTGCAGTAGTATGTAACAAACTTTCATTTTTTGACATACTTGAAATAAAAAATGCATTTAAATTTTTATATGTTACAAACTCTATTATTATCTTCCCGCATTCTGTATAACAAATGCATTTGTTTTTTTAATATGTTAGACTTTTATTCTTATCCTTCGGCAGTCTGTATGGCAAATGCATCTACTCTTTTATATGTTACACACTTTTCTTTTTCTATATATTTCAAAATAAATGGCGTTCAACAATGCAAGTGTCATTTACATATACCCCATGTTCACAAATGCATTTAAATTTTTATGTTACTTATCTCCTATTAATTTTATGTAATCATATATTTTTATCTGTCACCAGTCCATATGGAAAATGCATTTAAATTTCCAAATTTAATCTTGCACTATCAACAAATTTTTTACATTGTTATATACTTTCAAAAAAAATAGGTTTGCTATATACTTTCAAAAAATAGATGTTGTTGTGCCTGCCGACCGTCATTTACTTTTGCACTATCTTCCGTGATATACATTTTGCACCAAACACTTCGTTTCATTTACAATTCGACCCCATTTTCCATAATTTATTTTCTAACCTCCTTGATAAAAACTGCGTTGCCACACAACCTTGTTAATTTTAATTTTCTTGCATGTAAAGTTAAAGTGTGACATGAAACCAGTATAATAATGTGCCAAACTTTTTAAAATGTTTTTTCAATTTTCCTAAAGTGTAACATGAAACCACCATAATAATATGCCAAACTTCTTAAAACGGGTTTTCAATTTTCTTACGTGTAAAGCTAAAGTGTGACATGAAACCACCATAATAATATGCCAAACTTCTTAAAATGGGTTTTCAAAGATGCTTCGATCAATTGAAGATGGCATATATGTATATTTGCTCATTATTTACTCTTCCTTAAATTTTCGAAAATTTAAAATTAAAAGTTGAATTTTCCAAACACCAGAAAATCATTATATTTATCTATCAAATTTCCTTAAAATAAAATATTAATCCATTTGAAATAAAAAGATGTTTAAGATTTTAATTAGTTTTTTTCTTAAAATAGAATATTAATCTATTTGAAATAAAAATAGTTTAAGATTTTAATTAGATTGATTTTGAGTAAGGAGATTTTTTTTATATATATTTAATATTTTCAATGAATCAAGTTTAATAACCAAAATTGCTTTCTTTAGTAAATGGAAAAAACTTAAAAATTTAATTAGATTAAATCAAAATTATTTAAAAAATAAAAATGTATAATTAAAATAATTAAAATAAAATTTATATTAATTTTATTTCCTTAAATGAAGATGTTCAAATTATAATAATATAAAGGAAAAAATTATTTGTTTATAATTATAATCCAATGTTTGGTAAATATATATTTTTGCAAGTGCATATGCATGTTCTTGCACTAAGATGAGAAAGTAATGGAGAAATTGTTATAATTAATAAATAAAAGGGTTTGAAATATGAAAACTAAAGTAAAGTTAAAAAATATATTTTTCAAATTAAAATATGATTTAATATTTTAGTTTATAATTGTATGATTAATTAATGATTAGTTTATGGTTCTGCTTGTTGGGGGTGCATCACAAGAATATGATAGAGGTCTCTCTACATGAAAATGGTGTATTTATTAGTTAAATTGTAGTGAATAGATGGTCATTTCTTATTTATTAGTCCCTGTCGAAGGTGTAGAGGGACTATAGCAATCAATAATTCGTTGACTTTATATTAGTTTGTCCTTTGACTGAAAATATTTGCATAATCTCTATTGTTGGAACTAGAGAACTAAACACATTATTTTTTATATAATAAAATATACCATATATGTCATGATCTGATTGGATAACAAATTGGAGGTCTTATTACCAGCTTCACTATTCTCAATGTTTTATATGTTAGCATATCCAAAGTTTTTGATCATCTACGGTCTTTCTGAATTTTTACTATTTTTATTAAAATGTTTAGATATCCAAAGTTTTGAGCATCGAGAGTCAGTTTTTTATTAGTTGACTTCATATTAGTTTGTCCTTTGACTAATTTGTTTTTGCATAGTCTCTATTGTTCAAACTATTGTTGTTGTTTTTATTATTATTATTATTATTATTATTATTTATTGTTATTATTAAGTACCTAGGCATTTTTATTATTGCGTACGTAAACAGGCTTGTCACACTGCATTCTTTCTTAAATGTTTACACAGTGCAAGGCCCTTGGATGGTCATGACAGCCTTAAATGTTTACCTAACAGGCCTCTCGGCCTTAAATGTTTACCTACCAGGCCTCTCGGCCTTAAATGTTTACTTAACAAGTGTGTTACAATACATTTTCGTCCGATTGTTTTTTATACAATGTTGTCTGCAGTGAATATGGGAAATATTGTTCTTCGGCAACATTACTGGTTCACTGATTGATGTTTTCTTGTGCGGTGGATGTTGCTTAGTGTCGCGTGATTCAACTTTGCAAATTTGAGGTCATGCAGCTGCACTTGGACCTCTTGGTGCTTGTTCACTGGTTTGTTTTTTTCCTGTTGCTCTTGTTTGGTTCAACTTTGCAAGGTTGAGGTGATGCATCCGCAACTGGAACTGTTGTTGTAGTTTGCACGCTTGGGGTTCTGCAACCATGATTGGAACTATGTTTATGTCATTCCCCATTGACGGGTGGGTTTCAGTGCCATGTTTACCTTCCTATTCGTTGTTTGTTGTTTGCTATTTCCAGTTTGCAAGTAAAAAATTTCAAAATTGTGAATGCCTGAGTCAAAATCCTCTTGTAGAACATATTTGTATGTGAGTACTATGGCTAGAGAACCATGAGTGTGACGTTGTCTTGGTCTTGTTCTTGAACATCAATGTTCGACACAGAACCCACCTCTATTGCATCCATAGTGACATATAAAAAAGGAAATCAAATTTTCTCCTCGTTTTTTTGTTCCTAGTAACCATATGTTTGGTGCATTTTTTTTCCAGGTTGTTCCCTTCCAATCACATGTGCCCACTTCCATGTCCTAGACATCAAACCAGGACTCGTTGGAAAATAACAATGCAAAAAAAATATGAGGCATAGTCTGAAAAAAATGCATCGAACGTATGGTTTTCAGAAACATTGAGGTGGTTGCGATAGAGGTGAGTTATGTGTCGAACATTGAGGTTCAGGAACAAGACCAGGCCAGCATTACAGTCATGTTTTTTTTGTCATAGTCGTCATATACAAGGATGTTATGCAAGAGGATTTTGACTAAGGCATTCCTAGTATTGAAAATTCTTACTTGCAAACTGGAAAAAACAAACAACGAATAGGGATGCAACCATGACATTGAAACTTACCTGTGAATGGGGAACGATAGAAGAGCAGTTCCAATCGCGAATGCAGAATCCCAACCATCCAAATTGCAAATTTATTAAATGTTTACATAATGGGAGGCCCTTGGACAGTCCTCACAACCTTAAATGTTTACCTGACGGGCCTCACAGCCTGAAATGTTTACTTAACAGGCGTGTTACAATACATTTTCCTCTGATTTTTTGATACAATCTTGTCTGCAGTGAATTTGGGCAATATTGTTCTTCACCCACATTACTGGTTGGTTGGTTGATTCTTGCTCGTTGGTTCGTTGGATGTTGTTTATTGTTGTTTGATTCAACTTTGCAAAGTTGAGGTCCTGCAGCTGCAGTTGGACCTCTTGGTGCTTGTTCATTGGTTTTGTGTTTGCTTCTTGCTCTTGTTTGCTTCAACTTTGCAAGGTTGGGGTCCTGCATCTGCAGTTGGACCTGTTGTTGCAGTTTGCACGGTAGGGATTCTGCATCCGCGATTGGTACTACGCTTCTGTCGTTCCCCATTCACCGGTAAGTCTCAGTGTTGTAGTTGCATTCATGTTCGTTGGTTGTTGTTTGCTATTTCGAGTTTGCAAGTAAGAATTTTCAATATTGGGAATGCATGAGCCAAAATCCTCTTGCAAAACATCTTCGTATGTGACTACTACGACCAAAGAAATAGAAAATCAAATTTTCTCCTTATATTTTATGTTCCTCAAAACCATACGTTTGGTGCAGTTTTTTCATGTTGTTTCCCTCCAAAAGGTCTTGTTCCCCTTTGAATGTCAATGTTGGACACAGAACCCACCTCTGTTGCACCCATAGTGAGATATAAAAAAGGAAATCGAATTTTCTCCTCATATTTTATGTTCCTGAAAACCATACGTTTGAGTGCAACCCTTGCATTCAAACTTCCCATTTTTTAAAGTGCAACAACAGGTCCAACTACGCATGCAAGGCCTCAACGTTGCAAAGTTGAAGCAAACAAGAGCAAGTAGCAAACAACAAATCAGTGAGTGAATTGACCAAGAACTGTTTTGTGACTACTATCGGACTACTATTTTGTGACCGAATTCCAGAATAGAGGGAGTGGGCATCCCAAACAACATAGAGGGAGTGGGTAAGTTTCCTTGTGCCGCCAATGAGAACAACAAGAATCGTAGAGCCAATTAGTTTGGAGGACAATGTTCTCATTGAGAAATCTAAATCTTTGTTCGCATTTCTAGAACAAGGATACTTTGATGACTTAATGAGCTTCCAAGACATCTTGTCAGAGCTAAATTGAACAAAAGATGAGTACATCCAAGGCATACAATCTACACTTAAACAACCAACAGTTTTCCTTAAACGAAAACTTTTACATATATGGAACAACAATTTCTCCAAGGACCATCCAGTTGTGTGGAATGAAAATACAGACACACAATATGTCCTCAATGCATATGCCACACCATCATATTGCACCTCGTGCATGAAAAAGGTTGAAAAATCTATGACAAGTGCATTCATAAGAATACGCAAAGAACATCAAAAAAATCACATTGATACTATGCAAATGATACGTTCACTCTGGAAATACATTGCTTAATCTTCAACAAACATCTGCTCAAAAAACAATTCATGTTGCACTTTCCCTGCCCCTCAACTATGGTTCAAGGAAATGTGTCTTCACAAACACATATCCACTTGAGAAACGCAAATTGGAACATGGTTTTACATTTGGGCCACCAGAAATACTATTAAAATATAATAATATGAAAAATGTTGAAATAGATATAAACAACATCTATTTGAACTTGAACCACATTTTGTCGAGCTCCAACTATATTTCATACCTGAGAATGTTTTTCCCATAGTTAATGTGTTTCTATGGCTTCATAATTATCAGACTAAGTGTTGTTGTGTGGGGGATAAAGTTCTTTTCTCCCTTTCTTTTTCCTCTTCTATACTTACCCGTTTTTCCCTTTTCTTCTTCCCTTCTATTATTTGTTTCTGGTTCTATACTTAGTCATGTTTCTATGCTCATGGGTTCTCGGGTTGGCGAACTGAAAAATCCTCATCTCCATCTATATATTCACATCATGAGTCCGACCGACCGTCGTTTATTTGCATACTTAGCCAATTTTATGGCGGTGGCTTCGCGGGTAGTTGTTATTGAACTCTCATGCCCCATGTTCGGGGTATACATATTGCACCCAAAACTTCGGTGATCTACAATTTGACCCAAAACTCCTCAAACTTGCAAGCCTCACTCTACCTATGATGACTTCGTCTGACCACCCCGCCTTTCCATATTTAGTCGACTCTTCAAAGTTTTGTGGGTTCACGGACTCCCGGGTTCACAAAAGTTTGAAATCATTTTTCGCTCCCCTCCATCCCCGCCACCTTCGCCCCTTCTCAATGCACATTAATTATGCTTTACTAGTCACAAATCACCAGACAGGTTCGAAAATGTTGGCATTAATAAGAGGAAATCTTGAGCACATCTCCCATTAAAACACATTAATGGAAGAATATTATGGGATCTGATGATTTTTTTGTGTCGATCTTGAAGTGGAAAAAAATTGTTGGTTATTTTAGTTTTTTTAAGGAATCATCATAGTAAGAATGCAATATTGTGCTACCCCATTTTCATATACAAAGGTGTCGACGTCATGTCCCTCTTTAATACTGTGCATATATTATAGGTTGTCATATTTGAGAATATGCTTACATATGAAAATGTTAACTCATATTTTCTCTATCGCCTATGCGTCTAAGAAAAATTTGTGATCCGAAAACACCCTTCAAATTGGAACATGCTTTACATTTGGGCCACAAAAATACTATTAAAATAAAATAATATGACTGGTATTGAAATAAATATAAACAAATTGTCTTTGTTCTTGAACCTGAGTTTGTCGAGCTCCAAGTATATTCCATAGCTGAGAATGTTTTTCCCATAGTTAATGTTTATGGCTGCGAGTTCCCGGATTGGCGCTATCAAAATCTCATGCCCCATGTTCCGTGATATACATATTGCACCCAAAACTTCCATGATCTACAATTCGACCCCAGACTCCTCGAACTCGCAAGCTTCAATCTACCTACGATGAGTCTTTCCTCGTCCGTCTGACCGCCCTGCCTTTCCATACTTAATCGATTCTTCACCTCTTGTTGTCGAAGATTTGCGAGTTCGTGAACTCCCGGGTTCAGAAAAGTTTGAAAGCATTTATCGCTCATGTCCATCCCCACCACCTTTGCACACTTCCCAATGCAAATTACTTACGCATTTAATTGGTGACAATTCACCACATAGGTTCGAAAATATTGGCATTAATAACCTAAAATCTCAAGGACACCTCCGATTAAAATGAATTAAACCAATATCTATGGGAGATTATATTGTCGTCCCACAATGTTCATTTTAAATACTATCAGGAAACAATTACTATCACATGTTGCAATACAAAAACATCTTCATCAAAGCATTAGCTTTTCTCATAGGCACCCAAGATGCACTCCAGCTGCATGATATCGAATTGGTAGAGGTCAATATTATGGGATCTGCACTTTTTTTTGTGGATCTTGAACTCGGAAATTTTTTTGTTTACTTTAGTTTTTTTAAGGCATTATGTCCCGCCTTTCCATACTTATTCGATTCTTCACCTCCTGTTGTCACAGATTCATGGGTTCCCGAGCTTCCAGGTTCACAAAAAATTCAAATCATTTTTCTCTCCCGTCCATCTCTGTCACCTTCATGCCCTCCCCAATGCACATTAATCATGCCTTCATTAGTGACAAATCACCACACGTATTTGAAAAGATTGGCATTAATAGGCGAAAATGTCAAGGACATCTCCCATTAAGACGTATTAAACCAAGATTTATGGAAGATTATATTATCATCCTCCATCGTTCATTTTAAATACTTGTTCCCATTTCCATCTATCATCGAAAACTTGGGCTTTAAGGTGCCTTCCTTGTAATGTTTCTGGTCATCCACATGTGAGACAACTTAGAGATACCATTTAGGCCCAATTGAAACACGAGGGAGTGGTTTTATGTGACGTCATCTTTGAGGAAAAAAAATTATATTAGCCAACAAAAACTCAGACAAAAAAAATTCAAATATCTTATGATTGGTATTCTCCCTGTATTTGATCCTTTGGTTGGTTGAAAGGCCCGTCTAAAGATTTGTATATTGAACTTCTTTGATTTGTTACTGGAAATTGGAAGGGAATTTCAAGTCACTTGCAAAATGCTCCTTTGTTGAAGTATATAGCTTCTTCCAACAACACAGATTCAGTAAGTGTATCAAATGCTGCAGACCACACCAGAATTTATCTTTCGTCAAAGGAGTCGTGCATATCGTGGCTTACAAAATGGTCTGGAATATTTGGAAGTGATGCCAAATAGTAATCCATGCACGAATATACTCAGAATGAAATTATACATTTGGATCCTCACAAAGGTGAGAAACTGTATGAGTCATTGAATCAACATCCTAAAATTACAGAACTTTCTATGTCAAAGTTTGTTGAGCGACTTCTGGGTGTAGTAACAGACTTGACAGAAAGTCTGCTTCTTTCTCAAAGTTTGTTCACCGACCCCTGGATGTAGTAACAAAATTGACATACAATCAAATTTATATCACTACTGCACATTGTTTTCACTATTCCTATGCAAATAATTGCATCTGGGTCGAAGAGTTTACCACTCTTTGCAAGAATTTTCTCCTAGTGGTTGAAGGTGGGTATATAATCAGGGAACGAGGCTCTCAAAATTTTCTGATGCTTGCATCGACAAGTAACTGGGAAAATTTAATGGGAAGGAATTATGGACTATGGACTTTGCAACACTTTATGAGGATTACTTTATACTACCACCTTCTGCAGGAAGTTTGACGTGTTCAGGTAATGATTTGGTTTCTGAAGATCACCTTTTACTACCAACTTCATGTAATGATTTTGTTTCATTCTTTAGAAGAGATCTTGATGTAGTAGATATTCCAGAGCTATTTCCACCGAATATCAATATTATTGTTTTTTCCCGTGCTTTGAATAAGGAGAATGCATTTCTTCTGTTGCAGTAGATCTGATATTTGAAAAAAATGTAAGTTGCTCGATGCTTGAACTATTAACTTGTCTAGTTCAAAAAAATCGCCATGACCTCTCCGCAAGCATCTCTCAAGTTGTTCATCGGGATCATAGGTCGATAAGCACAGAGTGCCTTCCTGGTCGTAGAGTGCTTCCATCCCCGGCTTGGGTTTGCACAGATGATTTTATTGCTAGCTTGTTTCTTTCCTCTGGTGGTCAATCCTTCTATCCCAACCAACATGATGAAAATAAACTAGCTCTAGGGAGTTTGATCGCTTCCAGGGATGTGAGTTGACTATATATTAATTTCAGTTAACTTAAAAATGTTTATGTGTGAAACCTGATGTTAGACATAGAAAATAGAATTTTTTATTTTTTTAAATATAAAAAAATGTATTTTTTTAACACACGACTAGTCGAAAAGTTTCGGGCATTGTTTGGGATTCACATCCTTCAAAGATGTAAACTAATTACACAATTAAAATTGCTTGTGGCAATGCATTCAACCCATCATTGAATGTGGAAATTTCATTAACACTGCAATGTCCAGATAATAAATGTCTGACATGCACCTAATGTCGAGGTCATCATCGCATAGGACACACAACCTCCAAAGATTTTCGAATTCACAGCAACATTGTAATTATCATGACAAAGCAACGCTAAAGTCAATGTTCTTTTGCAGGTCTGACAACTCTGCAGTCTAAGTGCTTTGACAATGACAGGCCTACTTGTTCATCGCATTATCGCCTTGCAATCGATGACATTGTTCTCATTGCCACCGCTAGTTTCAATGTCTGAAGTTGAAGCTATATGGAGCCTGGAGTCACCGCCAGTGTCAATGTATGAAGATGAAGCTACCTAGAGCCTGGGGTCACGACTTGATACACTTGACATCAGTACCAATAGTCATCAGAAGTTGATTGTATGGCGAGTCTGTTACTACATCCAGAGGTCGCTCAACAAACTTTGAGATAGAAGTTGGTTGTCTGTCGAGTCTGTTACTACATCCAGAACTCGCTCAACAAACTTTGATGTAGAAAGTTCTGTGATTTTATAATGTTGATTCAACCACTCATACAGTTTCTCACCTTCCTGAGTGTTAGCAACAATTGTGGTATCGGGGAACAAAGGTACGCAAGTCTGCAGGATTGCGTGATCGGTGCCCAAGCGCAGCACACAGAAGAAATATGTTTGGGGCCCAAGTCAAGCAAGAAAGCCTAATCATGGACACGAGAAGCAAGGAAAGAGATCTAGACCATCCTTCTGAGAAAGGACGCGTGGCAGGAGATCGACGTCATCAGGAAAGTCCCGACAGGGAAGCGCCCATCGACGAACTTGAAGCCATCGGGATATCGAGGATCTTGGGGACGAGTGATTTGTGCACTTCAAAAGTGCGAACTATGAAACCCCGATGGAGAGTATGGTCAAAGGCATATGGTAGTGGTCACTTGGACCAGGGCCTAGTCAAAGGGCTAGCACGGAAGGCGCATCGGCAATCGGAAAATCGCGAGTCCCGTGGACACAAACATTGTGTCATMGTGAACGTCGAAACTCCGATGGAGGGTTTGGCTACGGTCACACGAAGACAGGTCATATGGATCGTGTTCTAGCCGGTAGGGGCTAGCTCACAAAGGTGGAGCTCATCGCATATCGGGTATCAGATTTCGGGAAGCTGGCACCCCTTACTTCTTGCACTTTGAAACTCTGAACCCCGAATTTCCGATAACGCCCAGAATCGGGCCCACGGATTTGGCGCCTGGTCATCGAGAAGGAGGCCTGGGGGAGGGGCGTTTATGTTTGTCATTCTGCCTCTCAGGTCCCGATGAATTAGTTAATGCAAATGAGGAAGGTGGGTGATACATCATCTCCTTCCTTAAATAGAAGGTTAGAAAGGAGCGTGTACAGAGACAGGCTATCAGTTCCTCCTGACAAAGATCGCGTCTGACAGACGACTGCATGGACATTCTGCCCAACGTCTACATGCGTAGCCTAGCAAAGAATCTCCTCAATGTCAAGCATTGAATTCATGATATGATCGCGCCTTGAGCACCGGAGTCAGTTCCAAGTATATGTAGGCATTTCTGCCATTTTTGTAGAGGGAGGATAGTTGAGCAGAGCTCCTGGTTGTAAAGCTTTAATGAAGCACTGATGCTCTGGTTATGTATAGACTTCTGAGACTTCTTGCCTTATGAATGCCAGTTTCTTTACATCTTTGTTATACTGTGTTAGAGTAGCTTGGAATTGGAGGATCCAGTCAAGTTGTAGCTGTTATAGGATGATGTTGTAATGGATCACTGTAATAGTTACGGAGTCTCTAATCGGTTCCTGTGATTTCCTTAACGTTGAATGACTTGGAATTGGAGGATCCAGTCAAGTCTTTTATTCAGTTTCTTGAAGCCCTGAACCAGGAGGATCCTGCGTTCAGAGTTTTACCCCTACAAACCGCTGTAAGCCTGTTTCCCAGAGTTGTTTGTTCACCTTTCTTACTAAGTCTTCCACCTGCTCGTCTTTTAATCAACCCACTGGTTGAATTTAGGATTCCAAACCTCCTTTGTTCTTTACATACCAGATCCAGTCCCTGAGTTAGAGTGATATCTCCTCGAGTTTCTACCCATTTGATCGCCCATTTATCAAACCGTGACATAAAAACTTATGGGCGTCGGGATCTGCTCCTGCAAGCAGTCCAGGAGTGACTTCCGACGCTAACATTTCTGGCACCGTTGTCGGGGACGAAGTTGAAGATTTTCCCTGGGCAGAATGACATTGAGCCTCTGATTCTGAAGGTGCATCAGACATCATAGCCCTTAAAGATTGTTGTTGTGCACCTGGCAACTCCACTGTGGCGACTCCATTGTTTCCACATCACTGTTTCAGCTGTGACTACTGTCAGCATGCCTGAAAGCCGACCCTAAGGAGCTTTCTCGAGAAGGTTTCAGCAGCTGCTTTCTCAGTCTGAGAAGCTTCCTGGGGTAACAACAACGTTAAGATCTGGCCTTTGATGGTCAACAAGGACCAAGCATATTTGAAGTTACGCATCTTTCACCTGGCGACTCCATGATTCAAGGATCGATTGGCGACTCCACTGGTTCGATATGGAGAAAATCCTTGCTCGCAGGTTTGCTCCTTTTAATTTCTCTGCTATTC
>JZKD02S1871616.1:1393674-1414866 GCA_000966675.3 Picea glauca
CCCCTGAGTTAATTTGTCATAATTGTTGTGAGGGATACCACAACTCTATACAAGAGAAAGTTGTTTCTGACGAAAGTTGTGGGGAGGATCTTGATGACCTAGATCAGAACTCAGTTCCTTCTCCTCCCCATTCATCTGCATCCGAGGCAGGTTATGAAAGTGATAAAGTTCCCAGGGAGGAGGATGTCACCCTGAGTAAGCTGATAGAGCAGGTGAAATATCTCTCTGTCCAATTAGAAGGGTTGAAATATGAAGACTGTGCAGAGGATTTTCCAGTCCTTGAGGCAGACGCTCTGAGCAACTCTTTTGAAGAGATTGTTGAAGATTTATTAGATGATTTGGCATCTACCCCCGATGAGCTTGTTGTCTCAAATCAAAGCAATAAAGAGGTAGTTTTGGAAGAGGATTTCTCTCTTTTCCTTCACGAGATTTCCCACGATGTGTTTACATTCGGGGTCGAAACGAAGGAGCGGAGGATAGTTCCATTTCTGCAAGTTGGAGAAGCTTTGTCTCCCCCCAACTTTGATGATTATTTGGAAGAGGAGAAGCAGAGCCCGACATCACCTTTTGCTTGTCAGAGCATCCAGACCACTTATGACAGTTACGAATCAGATTTTGAGCTTGATATGTTGGATTTCCAAGAGCAGGTCGCAGAGCCTTATCCCCTGCTCGCAAATGAAAGACAATGCGAGGAAATCAGCCCCCCTGAGCAGTAAATTGAAAAGCAGATCTTTCCCACAGGTCCTATCTATGATGATTATGACTCTGACCCTTGGGAGAGCCAAGAAGAGGCACCAGATGAACCAGAGGAGCAGTCAAAGATGCAGTTTACAGACTGCACAGAGCCAGTCAGTGAGCATCCACCACCTGAGATCAGCGAGCCTACTTCAGTTATTCACCCACCTGTGGTTATCAGAGACATTCGACCGCGTGTGAACCACTGTGTAGCAAAAGAGGTTGTATTTCGCCAATTCCTTGGAAATGGCCACTCATTCGATGACCCTGTCAGCAAATACATGGAGTGGCATTTCCCCTATGCCTTGTATCCGCCCTATTTCATCTCAACTCCAGCCTGTAAGGAGGAGTTGAAGAGTGTGGTCGTTCTGCTGTCACGGTTACACCATCTGTTGGTGATCATCGACAGAAAGAAGGAGCTTCTATCCAGGAAGCTACTTGGATGGCTATGGTGGAAGTTCTCTTTCACCTAGCCCGTGTAAAATATTTTATTAGTTTAGGATTGTGTATAAATAAGCTCCTTTGAGCATGTAGCTTTATTTTGTTACTTTTATTTTTCGGCCTGTATTTTCAGCAGCAGGATGTTTTCAGCATGACTCCATAGCCCAACAACAAGGCACTGGAACTGCAAAATGAGTCCTTAGAGCATCACAGGGACGAATCTATCCCCCATGGAGCCTAATGTTAGCAACAATTGTGGTATCGAGGAACAAAGGTGCGCAGGTCTGCAGGATTGCGCGATAGGTGCCCAAGCGCATCACACAGAAGAAATTTGTTTGGGGCCCGAGTCAAGAAAGAAAGCCTAATCATGGACACGAGAAGCAGCGAAAGAGATCTAGACCATCCGTCTAAGAAAGGACGCGTGGTAGGAGATCAGCGTCATCAGGAAAGTCCCGACAGGGAAGCGCCCATCGGCGAACTTGAAGCCATCAGGATATCGGGGATCTTGGGGACAAGTGATTTGTGCACTTCAAAAGTGAGAACCGCGAAACCCTGATGGAGAGTATGGTCAAAGGCATATGGTAGTGGTCACTTGGACTAGATCCTAGTCAAAGGGCTAGCATGGAAGGCCCATCAGCAATCGGAAAATCGCAAGTCCCGTGGACACAAACATTGTGTCATCGTGAACGTCGAAACTCCGATGGAGGGTTTGGCTACGGTCACACGAAGATAGGTCATATGGATCATGTTCTATCCGGTAGGGGCTAGCTCACAAAGGTGGATCTCATCGCATATCAGGTATCGGATTTCGGGAAGCTGGCACCCCTTACTTCTTGCACTTTGAAACTCTGAACCCCGAATTTCCGATAGCGCCCAGAATCGGGCCCATGGATTTGGCACCTGGTCATTGAGAAGGAGGCCTGGGGGAGGGGCGTTTATGTTTGTCATTCTGCCTCTCAGGTCCTGATGAATCAGTTAATGCAAATGAGGAAGGTGGGTGATACATCATCTCCTTCCTTAAATAGAAGGTTAGAAAGGAGCGTGTACAGAGACAGGTTGTCAGTTCCTCCTGACAAAGATCGCGTCTGACAGACGACTGCATGGGCATTCTGCCCAACGTCTGCATGTGTAGCCTAGCAGAGAAGCTCCTCAATGTTAAGCATTGAATTCATGATATGATCGTGCCTTGAGCACCGGAGTCAGTTCCAAGTATATGTAAGCATTTCTGCCATTTTTGTAGAGGGAGGATAGTTGAGCAGAGCTCCCGGTTGTAAAGCTTTAATGAAGCACTGATGCTCTAGTTATGTATAGACTTATGAGACTTATTTCCTTATGAATGCTAGTTTCTTTACATATTTGTTATACTGTGTTAGAGCATCTTAGAATTGGAGGATCCAATCGAGTTGTAGCTGTTATAGGATGATGTTGTAATGGATCACTGTAATAGTTACAGAGTCTCTAATCGGTTCCTGTGATTTCCCTAACGTTGAATGACTTGGAATTGGAGGATCCATTCAAGTCTTTTATTCAGTTTCTTGAAGCCCTGAACCAGGAGGATCCTGCGTTCAGAGTTTTTCCCCTACAAACCATTGTAAGCCTGTTTCCCAGAGCTGTTTGTTCACCTTTCTTACTAAGTCTTCCACCTGCTCATCTTTTAATCAACCCACTGGCTGAAGTTAGGATTCCAGACCTCCTTTGTTCTTTACGTACCAAATCCAATCACTGAGTTAGAGTGATATCTCCTCGAGTCTCTACCCATTTGATCGCCCATTTATCAAACCGTGACATAAAAACTGATGGGCGTCGGGCTCTACTCCTGCAAGAAATCCAGAAGTGACTTCCGACGCTAACACTGAGGATCCAAATTTATAATTTCCTTCTGAGTATATTCGGGCATGGAGTAATATTTGGCATCACTTATGAATATTCCAGACCATTTTGTGAGCCACGATATGTGCCACTCCTCTAACGAAAGATAGATTCTGGTGTGGTCTGCAGCATTTGATACACTTGCCAAATCTATGTTGTTGGAAGAAGCTATATACTTCAACAGAGGAGCATTTTGCAGGTGACTTGAACGTCTCTTCCAATTTACAACAATAAAACAAAAAAATTCAACATACAAATATTCAGGTAGGCCTTTCAACCAAACAAATGATCGAATACAGGGAGAATACCAATCATAATATACTTGAATTTTTTTGTCTCAACTTTTGTTGGCTAACATATTTTTTTTCTCCCAAAGCTTATGTCACATAAAACCACTCCCTTGTCTTTGAATTGGGCCTGAATCACATCTCTAAATTGTCTCAGATTTGGATGACCAAGAACATTACAAGGAAGGCACCTTAAACCCCAAGTTTTCGATGATAGAGAGAATTAACACTTATCAAAGTACAAAATGTAGAATAAAAAGATAATGTAGCTAGGCCATATCTAGAAGAGACAAACTATTCAATAAGCTAACTGAGATAGATCTAGTTGGAAGTACCCATGAAGTCCAAGACCCAAAATTGATATTCAACTCGTTGTTTTTAACCATGAAAGAATTTGATGATCAAGTTGAAATCTATAAAAGAATGTCATTTGAAAATTTCTATAGCATTCTTGAATATGGTGAAGATGGCGTGAAAAAAAAGTGGCTAGTTGATTATTGGATTAAAAACCAGGATATTGAAGAAGCATTACACAACCTCTCTATTGATCTGAGGGACTTGGAAAGTGAATTATTCAGTATAAAAATACAGTATGAAATCAACGTGACATCCATGAGGAGATACATCGAGGAGTGGTTCTAAAAGGTTGTCGACAAGATTGTCAATGAAGGGCAAAGGACACTTGAGACGGTTCCCATAACCGTCGAGGAAAGCCATAAAAGGACATCAGTGAGCAAATGAAAAGGCATGGGAAACCATCATAGTAAGTTCATGTTGATCACATTCTTCGGTCTTTGGCAATGTCTTCATCCAGTTAGTCTACCTCTTTAAATATAAAGTTTTAACCCAGGACTGACAATTTTGTCTTTCTTCTTGCCAGGTTTTGTTGTCTTCCATCGCTGACTTTCTTCTTTCTACAAGATTGATTCTTGTACGTATTGTCTTTATGGTCCGCGGGAGCCCCAATCCCAATCATTATGGAAAACACATTTAAATTTAAGAGAATATGTGTTGAACTATATATATTTTTACAAATTCCAAGAGAGTTGTTTTGGGAAATAATCTCAGTTGTATTTTGTAACCCAGTTTATCTAAATATAAAATATTTGAGGTTGTTGTATGGTGTTTTCCAATGTTTAGTATTGTTTTTTTTTTCTTAATTTGTATTTTTTTTTAAATTGACTCATTTTCCTATACAACTATTGATAGATGAATTCAACCTCTTTCTAAAAGAATTTAAGACACTCTTTGATCCATAGTTAAACATGCACCACAATCTTTTTTTCCCCTGCCTAGCACTTCGATTTAAATAAAAGCTACTCTATTCGCTTCTTACATTTTACATGGAAGAATAATTTGTGATAGGACATAGTTCTATGGCACCCAACCTATACTTAAGAAACAAATGGGTAGGCCCGTACTGCTTTAATTCTTTGGGGGGGAAGAAATAGAGTTAATGAATGACTCTATTTCAACATGGCAACTCAAGTGTTAACGTCATGTTCCTATTCAATATTGTGCATATATTATAGCTTCTTGTATTTGAGAATATCCTTGCATATAAAAATGTTACGTCATATATTTATTTTTCTATTTCTTATGGGTTTCAGCCAAATTTGCGAGCCAAAAAACACCCTACAAATTGGAAGATGGTTTACATTTGGACCACAAATAATCTATTAAGATATGTTAATATGAATACTATTCGAATAAGTATAAATAAATTCTCTTTAAACTTGAAGCTGAATTTGTTAATGTCCAAGTATATTACATAGTTGATACTAAACGTTTGTTTCTCCCTTTCTTTTCCCTCCTTTATACTTACTCGTTTTTCCCTTGTTTTCTTCCCCTCTATTATGCCTTCCTTGTTCTATACTTAGTCTCATTTTTATGATCACCGCTTCCTGGGTTGACGAACTGGGAGATACTCATCTTCATCTATATCGTCACATCATGAGCCCCACTAACCACCGTCCCTTTCAATACTTAGCCAATTATTTGACTGTCGGCTCTCGGGTTAGCGCTATCGAACTCTTATGCCCCGTGTTTCGTCATATACATCTTGCACCCAAAACTTATGTGATCTACAATTTGGCCCCGGTCTCCTCCAACTCGTCGGCTTCGCTATACTCGGGTTCATAAAAGTTTCAAACCATTTATCGCTCTCTTCCATCGCCGCCACATTCATGCCCTTCCCAATGCCTATTCATTATGATTTTACTAGTGACAACTCACCACGGAGATTCAAAAATATTGGCCTTAATAAACGAACTATAGATGTTGTTCTGTGAGATACTTGCACCTTTTTCCCTTTTCTTGTTCCCCTCTATTATCCCATTCTAGTTATATACTTAGTCACCTTTCTATGATCATGGGTTCCCAGGTTGGTGGACTGACATATCCTCATCTCCATCTATATGCTCACATCACGATTCCGACTGACTGTCGTTCCTTTACATACTTAGCCAATTTTATGGTTGTGGTTTCCAGGGTTGGCACTATCGAACTCTCCTACCGTTTGTTCCATCATATACATGTTGCACCCAAAAATTACGTGATCTACAATTCCACCCCAGACTCCTCAAACTCGCAAGCTTCACTCTACCTGGGTTCACAAAAGTTTCAAAGAATCTATCGATGCCTTCCATCCCCACCACCTTTGTGTCCTTCCCAATGCAAATTAATTATGATTTTACTAGTGACAACTCAACACATTGTTCCGAAAAAATTGGAATTAACAAGCAAAAACCTCAAGGACATCTCCCACTAACACGCATTAAACCGCCATTTACGACACTCCGATCGAGATTCGTTCATTTCCATACTCAGCCAATTTTTCCCCGTGTTCTGTGATATACATCTTGCACCCAAACATTTTGTGATCTACAATTCCACCCCGAGAAACACAATCTATGAAATCAATCTCCCTATTACAGACCGCTTCCCCATTCCATACGTAGCCACTTTTTCGAACATGGATTCACGGGCAATCGGACTCTAGATTGCACTTCCATTGTTTGGTGACCTACAAACAACACCCAGACCTCCGCGATATACAAATTGATTGTCGGATTCCCACATCATCCCCTCTTCCATGTTACACATTCTGCACTCAAAATTTTTGAGCCATACAATTTGACTGTCAGGACCTCATGTCTTCTGGGGAACCCTTGTCACCCTTGTCACCATATTTTGGATCCTCAGGTTGGCGGGTTCACGAAATCTCCAATTCTTGGTCATTGTTTCTTGTGCCCTCCACATTCATACTTCTTTCAAAATATGCAACTAAGGTTTAATGCTAACAGTTCATCATGCAACAACTGTAAAGATCGTCATTAATAAGTAAAAGGATCGAGAAGACAGTCACACTGAATATCCCTACACAACTTGTCCAGAAACATGCAAAAAATATCTTGCCAGGTAATGGAATATCTATTACAAATTTCAATATATTAGCGAAAATGAGTCTGGCCTACTGTTTCCCTATTCCATACTTAGCCACTTTTTCGATTGCGGATTCTCGGACAGGTAGGCTCAAGATTGCGTTTCCAAATTTCTGCGACTTGCAAACAGTACCCAGAGTTCTGCAATATACAAATTGACTGTTGGACTGTCCCATCATACCATATTTCGTGTTATGCATTTTGCAGTCAACACTTCTGAGACATACAATTTGAACCTCAGGCCCTCACCTCTGTTGGTTATACCTTGTAACCCTATTTTGAATCCCGGTCGAATGCTTTCGATAATTATCCATTCCTTAATTGTTGTTCCCTATCCCCACCACCTTCGTACTTCTTTCTGAATATGCAATTAGTAAGCTTTAATGTTAACAGGTCGTCATGCAGGAACCATAACAGTTTCCATTAATGAGCGAAAGGATTGAGGAGATCTCCCAGACTTCCGCGATATACAAATTAACTGTCAGACTCCCACATCATCCCCTCTTTCGTGTTACACATTTTGCACTCAAAATTTATGAGACATACAATTTGACCGTCAGGGCATCATATCTCCTAGGGAACCCTTTTCACCCTAGTTTGAAGCCCATCTGACCAATTTCCATACTTGCCCATTTCTTGGAATCTCTTTCGTGGATCCTTGGGTTGGCGGGTTCACGAAATCTCCAATTCCTAGTCATTGTTTCATGTGCCTACCACCTTCGCACTTCTTTCCAAGTATGCAATAACCAAGGATTAATTCTAATAGTTAATCATGCAACAACAATGAATATCGTCATTGATAAGCAAAAGGCTCGACGAGACAGTCAAATTGACTATCGCTACACAACTTGCCTAGAAATATGCAGAAAATATCTTGCTAGGTAATGGGATATCTATTACAAATTTCAATATATTGGCCAAAACGAGTCTGGCCTACCATTTGTCTATTCCATACTTAGCCACTTTTTCGATTGCAGGTTCCCGGACAGGCGGCCTCACGATTGCACTTCCAATGTTCTATGGCCTGCAAACAGTACCCAGAGTTCCACGATATACAAATTGACCACTGGACCACCTCATCATTCCCTCTTCTGTGTTATGCGTTTTGCAATCAAAACTTCTGAGACATACCATTTGATAGTCGGGCCCTCACCTCTCCTAGTTATACCTTATAACCCTATTTTGAAGCCCGACTGACCACTTTCGATAATTAGCCATTCCTTAATTGCTCTTCCCCATCCCCGCTACCTTCGTACTTATTTCTAAATATGTAATTAGAAATATTTAATAGCTCATCATGCAGGAACCGTCAAGATTGTCATTAATGAGTGAAACGCTCGAGGAGATCTCCCATTAATATGCATTAAACCAATATCTGCGGAGGGTTATAATATCCCTTCCAATTGTTCATCTCAAATAGCATGGAATGTCTTTCGCAGGTCGTCGTGTTGGTGGCTTCACAAAATCTCCAATCCTTAATTGTTCTTCGATGTACCTTCCACCTTTTCACTTCTAAGTATGCAATTACTAGTCTTTAATGCTAACATCTCATCATACAACAACCATTGAGATTGTCATTAATGAGTGAAAGGCTCGAGGAGATCTCACATTCACACACATTGGACCAAGATTTGCAGAGGGTTATATTATCCCTTCCAACTATTCATTGCAAACATCGTCTAGAGAAAACGGACGTTCTCGTAAACTTATGGCAGCATCTCAACAACAGTTCTATGGGGATACAGTGAATATCTTCGGATGTGAGGACCAAAACTTCCAGTGGTCCAGGGCATACTCCTATTATTCATCATGTTCCACCCAGAATGAATTAATTTGGACCTATGGAATCACTTGTGCAGGTTGCGTCCCTGAAGTTTTTGGCAGTGAGGAGGTGGTCTCTTGGTGCACTAAAAAATATATTTCAAGCCAAAGAATTATTCCACAGCGCGACCATTCTCATGTTTCTTAGTCACCTCATGTCTTCCACAAGATGTTAATATTATCGGACCCAACATTGACCTTCAAAGGACAAGACTGCAAGTAGTTCCTAAAAAATCATGATAACGAGTTGGACCTCTTATCTGATTCCTGGAAGACCCGACAACAGTTCCTGAATATATCACAAAGTTGAAAGTTAGTTCTTTTAGAAATCCATTCTAGGAAATTGTGTGGTTGTTTACAAGAATAATGGGACATGAGTCCACAACAAGCATTTCCCGCATGGTTCTTTATATTTTGTATTTCACATTCAAGGAACAATCCATTTTTTATTGGGGGAAGATAATTTCCATTGAAATATGTTCCCAATTCTCATGATTCAAAGAAGAGAATAAATTTGATATGTCATCCTACTTGGTCTTCGCAATAGCACATTGTTTTCTGTTTCCAAAACTATCTCTGTCCAAGAAGGTAAACTATGAATTCAGCCCAGTAACCTTCTGGTACCATGCCTTGTGGAGCCACAAGGCCTCCCATTGTTTTTATGAGGCTTTTAATGACTTTGTTTCGATTTTCAAATATTTATTGTTAGGAAAGGATGCTCCCCGGATGTCTAACCAGGAAACCAAGTTTTTGGATGGGAAGGGGACACTTGAACATATGGAAAATTATAGTGTAATAATGATTTTTGGCTCCAAGGAAAATCCTGCTTTCCTTCCATGTCACATCATGGACAAGATGTTTGTTACAAAAATAGTAAGGCAATTCAACTATTGGTTGCATTGGGAAAAAAGTAGTTCATTCCTCTGCCTTGGAAAATTGTGGACTTCACGTTCAGGAATGTCAACAAGATTGATGAATTCCCAGGCCATTTCAACAACTTGAACCTAAGATATGTTGAAAAGCAAAGAGGGTTTGACCCTAATGGGATTTTTCTAGAACATTTACTAGCAGTTGGCTTTAGCATCTATTGTATCTATACACGCCTGATCAAAGATAGAGACAATGACGACAACACTCATGCTCCTGACGATGGCAATGTAGAGACATTGCAAAGCACAATTGAATTGTACAAACAACAGGGAAAAGGATCTGGTGAGAAGAGTTTCCAATCCTCGGCTAGCACTCCCAAGAGCACAACATCACAGAGCATCACTCCAATGGCCCACCCCAGTAACAAAGAAACCTAGAATTATTCAAACGGAAGAGGAGATAAGAACCCTCCTAGAGGAAAAATTAATAGTTCTCACAAGCTTCCCATGATGAAGAAGAGAAAAAACGTTGTAGGGAAAGCGGAAGAGCCCGCAACTGAAAGTGAGGACATGTAACTTGAGACTTCTCTGGAAATAGCTGAGACCGACATTTTTTACGAAGATGAATCCTTCATATTCAAGAGCATTGTTTTTTACTGCTAATCTAAAAAATTAATTATTGAAAAGAGAGATGTAACAAATAGGAAAGGGAAATATCCTTCAGAGATTAACCTTAGGAACATGCAGTTGTCCCAAATATCCTAACTTCACCGAGCAACCGGAGATGCTCTTGATGATTCCATTGGAGGCATTGAAGCAGAGAATGCAAAACTAAACAACTGAATCAAGGAATTGGAGGAAGCTTTGATTCCTACCCCGGTGTTTGCCAGTCCTTTAGCAAAACCCATTCCTTCCACCCCTGCAGCCAAGTTAAAAGAATCCTCTAGCCTCCTCACATTCTGTCGAGGCTATGTGGAGAAGAATATCAAGAAAAGAATGGAGATAATTATTGAAGCCTGGGAAATATCACAAAATATAGCTTCCTTGGAACGAGGACACATGCTTTGCACGAACATTTGTAGATGGATTTAAAAAATGAAGAACGTTTCTATCTAGAGACGATGATCCCTTTTGGGAACCATGTCACCAACATGTCAGATCTTAGAAGAAGACAAGAATATCCCCCCTCCCCAAACTAGATCAAACAATTAAAAGAATGATGGAAAGATAAAATTAAAAACCTACATCTCATTATCGATTCATGTGAACAAGTCATATCAGAGAAAGAAGAATTATTCATGTTATCCCCGATTTCTAGGGATAACTAGGAGATCATGTCTCGAGGCCCACAGGTCCTAAACATGGAGTACCGAGAGCAGGATTGACCTAAGCATGGCCCTGGAGGGCCCATCCTTTTCTTCTTTCGTCAGATTTGTCTTTTCAGCAGCAACAGCATCCATCACCATCGGCTTGGTCTTGTATCGGAGAAGGCTCTTGCTCCATGAGGTAATTGGTCCAGGTATCATGGTATGTGTCACTTTTTATCATTATAACCTTTGGATATATGCATTTGACTCCTTTTATCTCTGACGACTGCTTGGATCTTACATTAACCCACTTGACCATGATTTGGGGGATTGACAGGGTGTCCTAGCAAGCCTGTACCCATGGGTTTTGGTTTTCCACCGGGGGGATTTATGAAGAGCCATCATCTGCTCCCATCATACCACCACTTTTCCATATTATCTCCCACTCATTTGTCCCATTCCCTTTGTCTGGGCATTAGGATGATCTGTATGTGGGGTTGCACCTTATCTCGTGGGAAGAAGGGGCTAAAGTCCTAGAAGGTAAAAGCAGCAGGTAAAAGATTAAAACCTAGAAATAAAACCTCGAGATGCTTCGCCTAGGGATCCCTGAAAAGGAAATAAAAGTCCTCTCAGCAAGAAACAAGAGGGACCCGAAAAAAATAACAAACAAGATCTGGTCAAGAGGATAGGGGGTCTCATCACGAGCCAGCCTATTATGTTCATGGGTACCTAATAGCATGACATTGCCACCATATGGTTACCACACCAGGGTAGTGACCTTTGGTTGCATGGCCAAGGGAAAGAGGGTCTCATCACGAGCTAGCCTTATCATCTCTGTGAAAGTACTTGTGGATAACACTGACAGCTCTGGTCACCATGCCAAGGTAGTGTCCTCTGGTTAGCCCTTGAATAAAAAGAAAAAGATGAAGAAAAAGCAAATAAAGAAAAGAATAAAGGCAAGAAAGGGCTTGGAAAAAATTGCATCCATGACGGGTACAGCTCGCCTTATACAAAGGCACCCACAGGTAATATCATGCATCCCTGGCTCTCACTCTACCCATATGTCTAGACATCCCTTAGCCACATCACCTCATTTACATGGCTTTGATGAAACCCCTTGGAAACTTTCCTTTCCTTATGGATACTATCCCAATAGGGTGTCTTGTCATTTTTCTCAACCTTGTATTGTAGGTTTTTGTAATGTCTTTAAGCTATTGAATGATATATCAGGGTTTTTATGCATATGTTTGATAACATTAATGATGAAATGTGATTAACATTGCTATGATCCCAGTGACTAATGAGCCCATGGAGGGCGTAGTTTTTTATGTGCAAGACCATGCCCAACGGACAGGTACCATTTGGACCGGTACACATGGGGATATAATTAGTTCGGACCTCCATGGGGCTGAAGAGCCCATCAGATAGTTGTTGAGACCCCGTCAGAGGGGCAAAGACAGGACAGTGTTTGACCGAGGTTTTGCACAGGAGAAGAAGAGGATGTTTCACCAGAGGCACTTTGGCGGAGCCTGGCCTAGGGGCAATGACCCCTTTTCAGTGGAACATTGGCCTTTGAAGGCTCAGAGCGTCCCTATCCTTACCATGACATCATCCAGCTTCATGCTCATTCTTGGAGGCAGACTGGGCAGCAGTGGCACGTGTCGCATGTTGGAAAGGCCCCTGGGGGGTCAACGGTTTACTCCTGGATGCCTCATCTGCCCTAAAAGGGGCTAGCGCCTCCCTTGAAGGAGATTTTACCTTTATTACAGCTCAGTTAGGGTTTTAATTTGACATTTTAATGTAAAAATAATATGATTTTGGTTTAAATCCTTGTCAGCTATTTTTTATGAAATAAAATTAATTAAAGGTCATTGATACAGTATATATTGAGGAGTTTTATCCTCATTTTGACATAACACAACAATCACTCTCCTAGTGAGATCTGATTTTTTCGCCCTACTTTGGTATTTGTTCTCTTTGAGTGAGGCGCACTTGTTGAAGGAAGGCATTTCTTGGCATTTTTGTCATTTCTCTTAAAGGAAGGTTTACAACTAGGGTTTGCAATGATATTTCATGATTATATGTAAGTGTTTTTTCTGCAAAACTTCTGAATGGTTGTAGTCTTATACATTTATTATAAGCTTTGCTGATTTTAAAACCCTAGGGGACAAACACACAAGTAGGTTGTTGTCTCATGTTCCCTAAAAGAGACATTTTCAGCCATTGAAGAAGGAAGGAAGAGCCTAGCCATTGCTACACTCTTATTGCTTCTTCCCCTTGTGCTAGCCATACCTTTAAAAATCAAGAAGGAGGAGACGTCCCAGGTCTAGGTTATCTACACCTAGGGTCGTCCTGCTTCTAGGGTTTGGTGATAGGGCCTTCCTTTAGAAACACTCTCCCTCACCACACTTTCGTGGTCAAACAAACTCTTAACTAGGGCCTCCAGTGTTGAAGTGATAGTGGTCAAACAAACTCTTAACTATTTGCTAAACAAAACCCTAACTAAACTACTAACCCTAAAAAAAAGTTGACGTCATCCTTGGTAATTCCATCTTGACGCGGCAAGTTCTCTTTATAGGCAATTGGATGATGATTTAAAGCATTTATTGAATAAGGGATTGATTTGACACACCGATTGCTACATCATCTTGGTATTTATTGATGAATTGATATTATTTCATTCTTGTATTAATAAACATTGATCTCGTCAATATCTATTGCTTATATATTGATATTAGATAGTTATATGAAGTACTAACCCTTTGAATCATAGCCTGCATATATTAGTCTGTTGTTTCTTTGTTCCGGGTAGGTGTTCTCATTTGGGCCTACACTTCATTATTGGTTGTTTAGCCCGACTATCTGCTCTTGGTGGTGACCTGTGAAGAGGGAATTTCACTTTGACTTTTATACCTTAGCCTCTTCAAAACTCCAGGTTACCGGGGACGTCTCCCCTGGGCCTAACCTCCCTAAAGAGAAAGAACCACCCCATCATGGTGACATTGGGTGGGGTAGGTTCCTGTTACGCTAGTTTTGCCTCTATCTTCTAGCCTTCTGACCTAGCTACAAACTGTGCGATAACAATTCACAAAACTAACCGAAATATACTTAGCTAGAAGTACCAATGAGGTTCAAGACCCAAACTTAATCCTCAAGTCCTTGTCCTTAACCAAGAAAGCCTTCGATGAACAAGTTGATATTTTAAAGGGGTTGTCTTTAGAAAAGTTTTACGACATCCTTGAATATGGTCAAGATGACATGGACAACTGGCTAGTGGACTATTCAGAATAGAATGAAGAAATTGAACAGGTTTTGCATAGTATTTCTATCGATCTAAGGAAATTAGAAAAAGCTATTTTCAACATAAAAATCCAGGATGAGATCAACGTGGCCCCCATGAGAAGATACATTGAAGAATGGCTCCAAAGGGGAATCAACAAGCTCATTGACGGGGCGCAACAATCGGTTGGCACGATTCCAGTGGTCATAGACAAGAGCAATAAAAAGGCATCAACAAGAAAATAGAAAAGGGAGAAATAGATACCATCATAGTAAGTCTATACTAAATACATATTGCTTTCTTTATCAATCCAGTTATTCCACCTCTTTAAATAGAAATCTATAACCAAAGACTGATATCTTCCAATTTCTTCTTTTTGGGTCTTCCTCTCTATCGTCGCCCACTTCTTCTTTCTACAATCCTATTTCTTGTTCTTATTTATTTTATGGTCCGCAGGAGCCCCAATCTCAGTCTATATGACAAACACATTTAAATTTTCATAAATATGTAACATACATTATTATTTTTTGATAAATTTCAAAGAAAATTACTTTCTTGTACTTATTTTCTATTATGGTCTGTGGGAGCCACAATCCCATACTATATGACAAACTCATTTAAATTTCCAGAAATATGTAACATACATTATCAATTTCTGATAAATTTCAAAGAAAACTACTTCGGGAACAATCTCGATGGTGCCTTGTGACCTTGTTTTTGGAATGTTAACTTAGTTCTCTTTATGCATATCAATCATCTTCTTTTATTTTTATGTGCTGATAAATTTTTATCTTCAACTATGTTGGATGTCAAGAAATTGTTTTTATTAAATTTGAATGTTTAATGTGTGTGATTCCTGGTCCTTTTTTTCCAGAAACCTTTATTTCAAAACAAAAAATAAAAACACACAAAAAAAGAAACTACTACTATCCTTTTGTATTGCTTCAAGTCATTACGACAGAAATTTTCTAAGTCCCATTTTTGAATTATACATGCCCTCTTATCTGAGGTTTAGTGAACTGAGGTATGGGGGAAGATTGATTTATTTCCACGGTTTTCAAGTGACCCATGATATGATGTTGAACCTAAAAAAAATGAGTGCTCATCTGATCTATATTCTGAGTCAAGAGGGCGATCATATCTAGTGCACTGCTACTAGGAACCTTAGTATGTGTTTATGTCTTGGTGTGAGGGTACTGAAAAGGATAAACTTTTTAATCAAGAATATTTTCTTCAATCTTTGCATTGTACTCTTTGGCCTGTGCCAAAGTGATGGGATTCTTTTCCCTTAGGAGGAAATGAAACCACCCATCAAAAGAATTTATATAAAGGATATGAACAGTTGTATATGTAGGACGTTGCTCTGTTGATATCTAACTATACAATTTGTCAAATCTGTTTTCGAATTTGTTTACTATCTCATTATCATTATTTTTTATCTAGTTGAACTAAGCTACAAGCTTCATGTGATCCTTCTTTGTTTCAAATCTATCCTTGAATAACTTGGAAAAAATTTCTTAGGATGTGATGTGGTTATCAGGAAGACCTATGAACCATCTGAGAGCGTCTACAATCAGTGATGAGATGAGTAGCCTCATGGCCACATATTTATGTTCAATTTATAGCATAGAGTTGATATTTAGCAATGACTAAATCATTTCTTGATAACATTGGCAACCACTTGTGAGACTCTTTTGGCATGGAATTAGGGTGTCTAGCGATATTGTCCATGTTCAATGGTTTATAAAGGTATTTTTTCCAAGGGAGCTACATTGGAGAAAGGGGAAGGGTACCTTGGAAAAGGTTTTTGACAACGGGAGGTTTAAGAGGAGGCCTTCTTTGGTAAACCTTAAGGCTTGAATCTCCCCGAGGGAAATATCTTACGAGAAGTTTGATTCTAGAAAGGTGGAGTCGTCGAATAAACTTCAAGAGAAGCTCATCAAAGGTGAAAGGGAACATTCGTCAGTGGAGTCGCCAGGAAAGCTAGGGGTAGAGCCTTTGGGGAAGAAGCTTTCCAAAGGGTTGTTAGGGCACGAAAGAGGATTCAAAATCCTCCCCGGAAACGGCACCAAAATTTTATTGCATAGATTGTGTTAGAATATAATGGATGTGCTCGTTTTACCATTGACAATATCTCTAATGTCACCCAACCATAGGCCGAAGCCACCCTCTGAGCACCTTAACCTTGATAGAGAATTACTCCGGAAGAAAACCCTAGGCTAGATAGCCAAACAAGGGTAGTGCACCTTTCCCCAAGGATAGCACACCAACTAGAGTTGATCAGATAGTCCAAATCCTAGCCAAGAGATATTCCAAGCCAAAACGTAACTGCTAACTGCAGCAACTGCATCGACAGATCTCCTCCAAACATGTGTGCAAAACTAGGCACTGCAATGCATGCAAGTGTTTCTCTGCAATTTTGAGACTGCCTGCCAAAATGAAGACTGGCCTCCTATATTTATAGCAATTATGGCTAACTACCTGGGCCGAATTCTCATTCTGGGTATCTTTCTATTCAGTATATTATTATTTCTTCTGGCTGACTTCTTATCTTGGAGGCTAATAACCTAATATAAATTATATTCTTGAGCCGAAAAGTCTTCTAGGGTTATTAGCCAACTCATTAGGGTTTTTTCTTGCTTCCCGGAGTATTCTATTCTCATCAGGTTTACACATGGAGATAAATACCTCCCGCAACTACCATAATATCAACACTCCCTCCTAGCTAAGGAGGTATTACAGGTAATGGTCTTGAGCACAAAACATACCATTCACCTGGTAGCATCAACATAGTCGTCTAGACTATCTCATGACTAGATCATGAGCATCATCATCACCATCGGTGCCATCAGCTACATCATCTCTCGAAACCATACTCCATCTAAGTAATCAAACATGATGCTGGATAAGTCACTCACACCACAGAGTGATACAAGATCCATTCTTCTAATCTAAACATATGTCCTAGAAGAGTAGATGTTCTGAACCATTTTCCATATGGGAAATCTCTGTCCTTTAATCATTCATCTGGTTGATAATCATTTACCAAACTGCTGACAGTCTTCAAGGTAATTGGAACAAAATAGAACACAAATGTGTCTATCCATAGGAGTACATAACTACAATCTAGTGGTACACTACCACACCAAGTAGCAAACAAGTACTTGATCAGTAACGTATAGTCACGAAGAGTGGAACACATCCACCACAGTAGTATACATATATTGTTATACAGTCTTCATAACAATCATCTGATATCAACCTGCACAGAAACAATGTTATGATATAAACTGAATCATCTGGGCCAATATTTCACTCACATCTGTGAGATCTGAAAGAATATCTTCCCTCAGAGTAGAACATCAATGATGAGCTATATGCCTTATTCTTCTCAAAAAAGGAAGAATGATTGTTTTGATTTCTGAGCTTGGACCATTACTCACCCTGGGCCATTCCTCCGACACTAAACAAAGTGTAACCTGGAGAGAATGAATCTGCCATAAGGAATTCCCTTCCCTAATTGTTGAGCCTGGACCATTCCCCACCTTGGGCCATTCCTCTGGCACTAAACAAAGTGCAACCTGAAGAGAATGAATGCACCCTAAGGAATGACTGTCTGGACCACTTCCTCTGTTAACCACAAGAGTAAAATATTGTCCTGTACCAACCTCCAAAACGGACCATTCCTCATGTTAACCACAATGAGAAATCGTTTTCCGGTGAGGCGAGCCAATCTTATTGAGTAACCCTCAAGAAGAGAGACTTCCCTAGACCACTCTCCATGTTAACCACAATGGGAAGTTGTTGTCTATATTACATTAGAAATCTAGACCATTTTCCGAACTAGAAAATGTATGTCTGTCAGAAATCTCAATCCACTTTCCGAACTGGAAAGAATCTGCTCATCTTGGACCATTTTTCGAACTAAAAAATGACTGTCCAATAATACATCAGTGCTCCCTCCCAACTTGGGAGTCTTTTTTTTCAATAAGGAAGTCGTCTCCATGAGCTCCAGCTTGAGTACGCAAACTCTTTCATCTTGGACAGAAGATTTACCAAGATGTCTGATTATCTGCTCATTTGTGGAGATATGTATTGGAGAATCTCTTTCTCCTTTCTAGACTTCATCACGGATAATGTAATGCTTGATTTAAAATGTACTTCAGTCTGGAACACTGGTTTTCTTTGAAGGCTTCATGTAGCTCTGATCAATAGAGTATATCATTGTTGGAAAAATGGAACATATCCATTGTAATGTCCCCCACCTCTTGATTAAGAGGTAATGTGGAGACCCAGTGGCCTGGGCATCCCCACTAGGCCATAGTCTCACACTGAGGGGGAAAGTCAACTAGACTAAGGTTATATTCTTAAGTTGACTTGAAAAGAAAAGGTTAAAAGGAGTAAAAGATAACTCAAAAGAAGAATAGAAGTTAACCCTGGGAGTTAATCTAACTCAACAAAGGAATAGAAGAAAAAAGTATAAACAGAAGGATGGGGCGCACCTATTATTCATTCTAGATTTGGTATATTGCTTGTTATTGCTCTTGAGCATTCAGTTTGGGGGTTGTGTTGTACAAACCCTTGTGAGCAACTCAGTGGTGAAATACCCACTCACCTTGTTCCACAGCTTGGTCTCAGGGATGAAAGACTCCTCCACACCATTCTACTCTCAGCATATTTCCATCTAGCGCTTCAGAAGATAGCAAGGCCATATTGTTCTTGTGTTTCCAGCAAGGGTGCACCATCACCAGGAGAAGGGTTTGATCCAGCTTATCAGGAGAACCTATGGCCATTCCGACACTTGGGTTTTATTTGCAAGGGCACAACCATCATTTTGAGGATTTTTCTGGAGAGTTATCACCATCAGATATTTAGCTTCAGATTGGGACGTCTTGGAGGCAAAGGAGGCATCCTACGATTTAGTAAATCTCAGATCTAGGGAGCTTCACCTGGAATCCAAGTCTGAAACTTCTCCTACATGGTTTTCATAGCCCGATCTACATTCCTAGGGAGTTTCAGGGCATTTGAAGGCCTTTCTCATCAGATCCGAATTACCTAGGGTTCTAGGCATCTAGGAGGGTGCAGCTTCAATAGAAGATTCAGAGTTTGGAGGAGTTTGCCTTAGACATTCAACTTGAGACTTTAGGAGGGTGATCCTATCACCCTGATCTATCATCTGGACGAGTTTGGACTCATTTGGAGTCTTCTTTCAGTTGGGCCGATTTATTGAGAGTTCCAGCCTTCTATTCGAGCGTGGCATTCTTTAGCTGGAGGGATTGGCATTCAGATCTGCTTGTATTGATCTTCATTTCTTATTCAACCTTTGGGAGGCTTGCTTTGTATCAGCGGACGCATTTTGTAGAAGCTCATACTTGTTATCTATTGGATCCATCTGAGGATTATTCTAGATCTGCTCTTTCTATTGTATATGATTCATGCTTCTATAATAAAGGTCATATCTATGTTTGTGTTTTCTATATCTTGATTATATTGTGATCTTACGTGTATTGGATGAATCTGGTATAAACATCATTTAAATAATTGGAAAACTTCAATAGACACCTGCACATCAGAAAAATCAGTGGTAATTAGTGGTTCCAAGCGAAAATTTTGGCTTGGGATCATTATAGTGGTATCAGAGCTTCAATCCTCCAAACCTATGGAGGGATTGGCACATGCAGAGGTACAGTGGAATCTTTATGGGTCGGAGGAAGAAACCTAGCAGTGAAACAAAGGTCGAAATGGAAGGGTCAGGGGATGACCATGAGCCTCAAGGCTTGGCCTTCCTAGCAGCCGAATTTGATAAGTTCCATCAAACCATAAACCACATAGAAAGAAATTTGGTCAAGCACTTAGATGAGTATCAAGAAACCAGCAGAAGGGGACAGACCGAAATTTCTGAAACTTTGAAGAAGGTTGACGAGAACCTGTAGAAGATGAACCAGAACCAATCCTGGATAACTGAACTTTTGATGCAAGTGACCCATCAAGGGAAGGACCCTAATACGTATGGGAATAAGGAGGCTGGTGGATCCGGTGGAGTCCATGAGGAGATCAGATATAACCCAGAGAAATCCCCCAGATCCGAAGCAAGTCTGGGAGGAGGCACGTCCCATGGTCAGATGGGTAGCAGAGTCAATCCTAGGCCATACATGCCCACGTTCACAGATGAATAGCTAGGTCGGCATTTGGGTAGTCGGGTTAACCGTAGGCCATACATGCCCACATTCACATATGAGCAAGGGTAGCAGGAACAAGTGGAGGACTTTGTTGAAAAAATGACAAGGTGTACCAAGGAGTACTATAGTTTGGATATGAAGATCCAAAGACAAATGACCCTGGATCAGTATTGCCAACTCAGGTTCAGAAATAAACCTAGGTCGAACCACAGGGGTAGTTTTGAGTTTGAACGAAAGGCAGGGAAGATAGAGATTCCATATTTTGATGGTACGGCCAAGATGACAGCACAAGCTTGGGTACAAAAGTTGGATACCTACCTACAACTTAACCCCAAGAGAGAGATGGAAGCCATCAGGTTTGCCACTATGTACTTGGAGGGAAAGGCTCATGATTGGTGGTATCATGGACTCACCACATTAGGCCACAATCAAATAGTGTCCTACCAAAAATTTACTCAAAGACTCATGGATAGGTTTGATCAAGGGGATCTTGAGCTACACTTCTGGGAGCTCACACAGCTTAAACAAACTAGCATAGTTGAGATGTATATTGAGGAATTTCAAAGGTTGGCAGTAATGGTGCAAGACATTTCACCAACCAGACTCATGATGCTCTTCATTGAGGGGTTGATGGAACCCTTGAAGGGTTGGGTAAAGGCTTTCAAGCCTACCAACTTATAGAAGGCTATATGGAAGACGAGGGATTTGGGACCAGCTACTAAACCAAAATTCATACCCAGAACACCTCTTAACAATGGAGGAAGAGACCAAAGACCTCCAATGAATCAGGGAGGACGTAACCCAAGGGGTTTTGACAAAGGTCATGGAAGAGTGGATGAGAACACTAGGAGGGAGTTGAGACGGAAGCAACTTTGCTTCACTTGCAAAGAACCATGGAACCCAGCACACAAATGCATGGGCCGGGGTCAGGTGCACTACATTGAGGTCACTTCAGACAACG
>JZKD02S1871617.1:0-12986 GCA_000966675.3 Picea glauca
GTGTGACTTCCTCTTCAGTCTTTCCCTCTACTACATCATAAAAAATGGCGATAAATAATGTATGTTCTTTACATTTATGCCTTGGAGAATATTTTTCATCATAGTTGTAGCAAAGACCCTTGAGTTGGTGTTTTTCCATTTCAGTCTATGTCAACCTATGGGCCTTGAGGGGTGGATTAGGCTGCTAAGGAGCTACCAAATTTGGGTGTAGACATGGAGAAAAAATTGGGTGTTTGGATTAGGCATAGGATAAAACTTATGCATGACAAGTGACCTAAGTAGTCTTCAACCAAGTAGCACAATGGCTCATCTCCACTTAGGCTCCAATTTCATCCATAATACCATTGATTTAAAAAGTCATCAGTCAAATTTTCATTTTGAACAACCAAATAGTCAAAAACATCAATATATTCTTCCACCATGCCTATTTGACACAATTTGGTAAGTTGGCTCAAAACATTAGTATCCTTAATAAACTAGGAAACATGGCTTTCGCAAATTGCTTCCATGGAGTGAACTTTGGAAATGCATGCTTATGTCGTTACGACCACTACCAACATTCCCTATCGAAATAGAGGACACCAAATCAGATTTTCAGTAGGTCATGTACTATGGTATGAAGGGAAAATTAGTGCTCCATTTGGTCAATCCAACTTGTTGGATTTGACCCATCAAACTTCTTTAGGTCAACTTTAGTGAAGTGAGGCATTAGATTGTGGGAATAGTTAGAAAATGAGTGGTCGATATTAGGAACTTATTCCTCATCAATGTTCTTACCTTTATTAGAGCCTTCACCATAGAAAGTACCACCCTCATCATGCTTACCCTTCAACTTCTCAATTTGATCAAAACAAAGGTCGACTTACACAATGAGGGAAGACATGTTGGTTTCCATTGTGTTAACTGACTAGGAGAGAGACTGAACCATTTTCTTTACTTCCTCCATGGATGCCATGTCATGGGTGTGTCATGGGACCACAAGGTCCACCAAAGAGGTTATCCAAGAGCTTGACCAACACGATCAATGTCCTCAAAGGAATTTGTGGAGAGTAGTCACATGCAATGGTACTAGCGGGTCGACAAAAAAGTATTTGCTATAGAGTAATACCATAGTGATCAACGTCATGCAAGATGGCCCTTAATAATTTAAGTAATGACTTATTCTCCTAACTATAAGAGTTAGAATGAAACTCTAAATGTTAAATACACTAGTTTACATTAACAAAGTTACTAAAAATGCCATTCACATGTGGAAAAACATCCTTCTGATTTTCCTATAAAATTTTCATTGA
This sequence comes from Picea glauca, assembly GCA_000966675.3. Lineage (NCBI taxonomy): Eukaryota > Viridiplantae > Streptophyta > Pinopsida > Pinales > Pinaceae > Picea > Picea glauca. The sequence continues at coordinate 1,293 of JZKD02S1871617.1, forward strand.
AAAAAATATATCTTAATAACTTGTTTTCCCACTTGAAAACCTCATAATACCAAAATAATTAATCACCAAGTAAAATATTTAACAAACACCCTTTGTCTTCTAAAATCCTAAACAATACTTTACATATAAAATTCTCTTTATCGATACTCTATCTACGCTGCTTGGTCTTGAGGAATGGTTATCCACCCTTACGACCATTTCTCAATTGACTTTTTCCAACTAATAAATAACATCAACTGACTTTTTCCGACTAATAAATAACATCAACACTTCTTGAAAAAAACTCAATACATCTTGCCCACGGATAAAAGACCATCTCTCAATTCTGAATATTCAAAGTGGCTTAATTATATCTCTTCAACAATAGAGTTTAGATGATTACTCTTTTGACTTAATTAACCCTCTTCAACAATAGAGTTTAAGAATATCAATATCTAGATGTAAATGGATATTGTGATAATCATTTCTAATTCTTCACATATAGTTCGAGGCTCAACCCTTCACATATTCCAAAATTTTAAAGGTAAGCCGAGTAGACAAAGTTGCAAGCATAGTCATTAATATGTAGATGTAATTTCACACAATTCTATGCCTAATCCTTCACACATTTCCATGTTTATCCAATACTTAGGGCTTCAAACACATTTCTATGGTCTTAATCCTTTCATTTGTCATCTTTTTATTGCCACCCACAAGGTCATACTCATAGGGTTCTTTAGATGGAAAAGTCATAGCTGCCATCATTCTAACATAATTTCACCATAACATAAATCAAGCTCAAAATTTGTCCCCTTGTTTCTAAGCCATGCATCTATCATAGATGTAAGTCAATGGATTCGATGGATAGTTGTTTGCCAATTGGATATATCCACATGTGACATGGGAATTCGTATTCTTCATGACATATTGACTCTAGCAACATGGTGTTATTGTGTCCCATCCATGTTAAGGTAGTTAGAGGCCCCATTCTAAGCAATCAATTTTGTTCTAATTTATGGTACATCAAAATATCAAGTACATTATATCCCTTTGGACTTTATCATAAAAGTACACTTTTCATTAAAGTGGAAAAATTCACACATCACCTCCAAACATATAGGAATTCACACATCACCTCCAAACATATAGGTCTATGTCCATATACATACATTACTGTACATGCCTATATGTGCTGGTAACTCCTATGCATTTATGTGTGTATATTTGAAGTCCTTTAGAAAAACTTCGCACACCCTCATATAATATGCACACATAATCTTTTCACATTATTTTTAAAAATAAAAGTATGTTTTTTAAGAATTTACATCCTTCTAATTCTTAATCCATTTCCATTACTTTTTGTTACGAGTTAAGAAAGAAACCTAATACCCACATAAGCTAGATATATTATTTAGATTATTAAGAAATTAAAGCTGAACACACAATTTAATTCTAAATTATTGGTTGGTTTTTAAATTAGTATTTTATTATGTTTAGTTACATTTTTTGGTAAGCAGATTATAAAACATGCATGAAAAATTGATACACACTTGTATTTTCATAGTGTAGTTTTTTTAGTTTTCTTTTAAGACATTGTAATATAAAACATTGTAGTTTTTTAATTTTCTTTTAAAACATTCTAATATAAAATATTTATGAAAAAGGGTAAACATTATTATAATGTATATTTATGAAAGGGATACACACTATTATCATTTGTGTATTTTCATAATGCAGTTTTTAAAAATCAAATTTAAATAATTAATAATGGAAATATTAATTTTCATATATTTAAAAATAATTGTTAGTGTATTTTCATAATGCAGTTTTTAAAAATCAAATTTAAATAATTAATAATGGAAATATTAATTTTCATATATTTAAAAATAATTGTATCCTTGGAAAACATGGAAACGTGTAATTTATCTTTATGATTAAAAGTAATAATGAACAATATAAAAATCAATCCATTTATTAAAACATATTATATTTTTTATTTATTTGAAAAAAATTGATTTCAAACATTTTTTTACACAATCAAAAGATATTAAATAAGTTAATTTTAGATGTAAATAGTTGTTTACTGTAGTATAACATTACTAGGATGAGGGCATTATTATTCGTATTGTGTGGATGATTTCTCCTTTGGTTGGGGAACTTTTGGCTTTCGCACATAAAGTGGTTAAAAGTGTTGTAGCAAGTACAAGTACTAATGTTGTTAGTCACATTGACCCACATGCAAATGTTTTGTATACCTTATCCTCCTTTGGATCAGTGGATGGAACTAGGGTTGTCTATTCAAGGGAAAGAGGAGCATGCATCGATTATAGGGTTGGTTCTTTAGTTTATCCCAGGGAGTTTGGTCCATTTTGTAAGTCACTAGTTCATCATTCCTATAATTTGTCTTTATAGCCTTCTTCATTTTACTCTTTATCAAAACCCTATGATGGTCCTCATAGTTGCTCTCGATGTGAGGAGTGTTATGAGTTTGATATCGGTTTTGTTGAGAGATGTTTAGACTTAAATGATTTACAGGGTGGGGGTGATAGTAATGGGGATGTTCTTCTTGAGGGTGAACATTTTTCTAAAAGAAAATCTTCATTTATTCTAGGTGAGATAGTTGAGGGTGCTGAGGAAGGTTGTTCTATGATTAAGAAGGAAAAAATAGTGTTAAGCAAAGATCGAGGTCAGCGAATTTGGTGTTAGAACAAGAGATTAAGTTGAATAAGGTGTTTCAAATGGTTAAGAAGGTGTTACTGGGCACTTTTCATGGTCTTTGTATAGGGGAGAAGACACTGGAGGGTTGGTTGTTGGCTAATTGGGAGCCACTCTAGTCTACTTGATGGTTTCTTATGTGCTCTCTTGAGGTTGGTTGGATTTCATAATGTGTTCTATTTCATAGGTTTAGTGGAAACAAAATTCCACTCTGCTATCCTGAAAGTGTTGGTCTCCTTGTTTTGACCCTAGATGTGAAAGGGTTGAGAAGGTGTTGGTGTGAATCAAACTTTCCAACCTCCCAATCAATTTTCAGTCATATGATGTATTTAGGAATATTGAGAATGCTCTAAGTCAATTTATTGAAGTGGATATTCCTTTTAATTCTTTTCGTTTAATGTCCATTTCTTGAATCCTAATTGGAATTGACTTGAGGCAGGGTTTAGTTTCCAACACGACCTTGTAAATGGGTAATAGGGTTTTTGAGTAGGTTTTGGAATATTTTGGGATTCCATGAGATGTAGTTAGTTCCATAATTATGGAAATTTGGTAGTTGATTGTAATTTTTCTTTCAAAATGAAGATTTTCATCAAGAAAGGATTGAAGAAGCGTGATGATTTGAAGGGAACAATGAAGGTGATGGGGGGTATGACTACTAGAAGTGAGAATATGGTGGTATGTCCACATCTTGTTGGATTTTGTGCCTTTGTGGAAATTTCTATCATGGATCCTATGAAGGGTGCTATGGTTGATGCATCCTTGGTTCTTCTGGAGATATCTCTTTCCTCTCTAGTCATTCAAGCATCCACTAAAGTATCTTTCAGATCGACCCCTGTATGTCATCCTTAATCTTCAATCAATAGAGGTAATTTCGTTGGAAATTTGGCCCCTCTAAATTTTCTTCAATTCCCTTAAAAAAGTATTTTTTTTGGGTCTTTAGGTAATGTGCATTTGAGACTCTCAGGTAATAGAGAAAATGACATGTTTCTTTAGGGGGGAAAAATATTAGTTTGTAGGGTAAAACATTATCTTTAAAATTTGGGTTAGTGAAGGGAGATCTATCTCTATGGATGTTGTATGTGATTCCTAGGAAGAAAGGGAAGACTATTAAGGTTTTTTGGAGACATGTTGGTTGATTTTGTACATTATAATTTGAATCTTGAGAATGAAGGGTCTAAATGCGGGGGTTGTGGGTGGAATAAGATTAAAACAAGGGAGGGGTTTTAAGGGTGGAGGAAGAATAAGGAAATATTTACTATCAGTGGTTGGTTGATGAAAGGGATACAAACGAGGTTATGAAAGGGAAGTGGCGTTCTCTTGACGGGGTCCTTAGAGCATTGAAGACCGCTTTTGTGGGTGGCCCATGATTTTCGTCTCCTTTAATTGTAGAGGGCTAGCTAAACCTTGAAAAAACAAGCCTTGGGAAGATTGGTTCAGGTTCATAGAGTAGAGGTTCTATTGTTGCAGAAGACTATGGGGGAAGGGGGGGAAATTATGTGTGATATTGAAACATTGTGTGGATATTGGGAGTTTTATTTTATTGATGATAGGGGAAGGTTTAGGGGTTGGGAGTTTTATTTTATTGATGATAGGGGTAGGTTTAGGGGTTGGGAGTTTTATTTTATTGATGATAGGGGTAGGTTTTTGGGTTTAATTATTGGCTAAGGGACAACATCCTTTTATTAATCTAAAAATTGGCTTTTTGAACTAGGGTTGAATACAATACTCCTTTTTAAGGAATTTGGAAGAGAGATAACTGTTGTCAACATATATGGTCCATATGTTGACAAAATTATCTATGGGGATTTTTTTTTTTAAATGGGACTCACCTAGATTGTGTCATGTTGTGTTGAGAGAAGATCTCACTTTTTATCTGAGAATCTTAGATTTTGGGGGATTGTCTTCTCAAGTGGATGTGATTTTGGATTTCTTCTTGAAGAAGTTGAAGGACTAGGTTTAATTAATGTTGATCTTATAAAATTAAAATCAAATTGTAGGAACAAAAGGGTTGGGGATGACAATATTTCCAGGAGAATGAATAGATTCTTATCAGTCTGAATCCTTTTTAGAATATGATGTTAGAGTTAGGTAATGAGTATCTTCAAGGGGGGATTTTGATCATTTCCTATCCTATTAGAAATGGATTCAGTTGGGAAAATATTTCCTCATCCTTTCAAATTCAATTCAGAATGGCTTGAGGAGGAGGATTTTGTCAATTTGATTAAGGAATGTTGATTTTACCCATCTAGCCAACACCTAACAATTAATTCCAAATAAACCACTTATTGAATTAAAGCACGACTAAGTAATCAAATAAACATTACAACATATGCATAAATAAAGAAAACCAAAATATCACACACATGATACAAATAGTTTTGGGTAGAAACCCCTGGAAAAACCCTAGAGGGAAAACTGGTACTTAGATTATTTTATTATGGTCAAATCAAGGCTCCTGTAACTAGGATAATGACCCATTGAGAGAAATACAACTACAGATAAACCTATAAAAGTATGATCTATTGTACGACCCTGGAACAACATGCTTTTTGAGGTATATGTGCCTTTCCTTCAAATCACCTGAGTATACACACCTATCTCCAATGGTGCGAGTGTACACGTACGAAAACACTATACGTAAACCTCTGTACGAAACTTCCCTTTCCTCTGGCTTCAATCAACTGAAACCCACCTATGGGTGCCTATGTTCTCTCTTCTCCTTGACCTGTATGATCTCTAGATGGAATTCCTTCTCCACCTAGCCATGATCTTGAATCACAGTCCTTCGTGATCCAACCCATACATCAACACTTGGATGAAATACTCTTCACCTAATCAATGAGATCTCCTTACTCATACAATATGTATGAAACATTCCTTCTTTGCTTCTACACTCTCGAATGACTCCACACTAATACAAGTCCTTATTTTCTATCTATGTGTAAAATTTCCACCTTGGTCTCTCCCCAGAAGTGTCTTCTCCTTTACCCTAGCCTTGCTTTTATAAGATTAAGTTATGACATAACCATAATCTCCAAATTGATTGATGGCTGATATTACTTCTCACCTCACTTGAGATCAATGGATATTATTTAATTCATCAATGCAAGCATTTTCCTTAAATATAACTCAACTCACTAGTAAAGGAAATTTATTTTAATTATAACTGTAATTAAATTACCAAAATATAAGTCTTTGTATGAATTCCACATGCTAAACACTAATCCTATGTAGAAGTACTTGTCCGATGCTACATGCATCGACACTTCCTCTTAGCGAGGATGGTACTTCTCCCACCTAGAGTTTGTTCTATCTTTGCTACCAAATTTGGTTCTACACTCTCGAATGACTCCACACTAATACAAGTCCTTATTTTATATCTATGTGTAAAATTCCCACCATGGTCTCTCCCCAAAAGTGTCTTCTCCTTTACCCTAGCCTTGCTTTTATAAGATTAAGTTATGACATAACCATAATCTCCAAATTGATTGATGGTTGATATTACTTCTCACCTCACTTGAGATCAATGGATATTATTTAATTCATCAATGCAAGAATTTTCCTTAAATATAACTCAACTCACTAGTAAAGGAAATTTACTTTAATTATAACTGTAATTAAATTACCAATTTATAAGTCTTTGTATGAATTCCACATGCTAAACACCAATCCTATGTAGAAGTACTTGTCTGATGCTACATGCATGACACTCCCTCTTAGCGAGGATGGTACTTCTCCCACATAGAGTTTGTTTTGCCTTTGCTACCAAATCCGTTACCATGGATTCTCTCCAATCCACCTGATTGGATGCTCCCTTTGAAACATAATCTATCCCTGCCATCTCGCTTGAAATCATATTCAAATACTTCCCTCCGATCATTCTCCTAGAATCCTCTTACTCCTGACCATCCTACATGGCCATCTCATACCATGAATCCTCTTTGATAGACTTGGAAGGATGATCCTTTGCACCTTAGCTTGAAGGATGACTCCCTTTGAGCTGCTCAACCTTCGGAGTAGCCTTCTCCCTATTCTCTTCCACTCTACTACTTGCCACTGCTCACATAGGTTATCCCTTTAGCCTATACAAGTTGATTTCTCTACTGCCACACATAGCTATTTTTTCTCTGCTATATCCTCTGGGCTTGATCAATGCCTATCCATCTTGGAATGTTACGTCATAACCCTTCTTCTCAATTGTTGAGACTGAGAGCACACTCCTCTTGATTTGTGGCACCCATAACAAATTTGTCACTCTCAACACACCTCCTAACTCCATATGAAATGAAACTATTCCAGATCCCTTCACTATATGCTTGGTGCCCATACCAAGTTCCACATGCACATATGAGTCATACTTTATGAATCTCCCAAACAACTCCTGTGCTCCTATTATATGACATGTGGCTCCACTATTTATTAGCCATGAACTCATTGATATGGTGCCTAAGGACATCTGGGAAAAAAGTAAGAACTCTGTCCGTTTAAGCTTCTTGCAAAACTCATCCATTTGAGTCTTTTCTGACACACCTACCTCTAGTTGCATTCCATTCTCACCCTTCTTCTTGTTCGAACATTTCCCTGCATAATGCCCAAACTTGTGACATGCAAAGCACTTGACTTTTCTCATGTCCTTCTTCTTGCCAGCTTGAGAGGTATACTCTCCACTGACTATATTATTGAACTTACCCTTATTTTTTTGACTGACAAAATCAAGGTTCTCATCATCATTCTTGTGCCAACCTCCATTCATTTATTCATCTCAAAGTTCCTCTTGAATGAAGTCATCCCACAACCTTGACCAATTAGGGAGGTTCCCATGTGATACGATCCCTTTGATGAATAGTGTCCATTGCTTCATGAAGAATTTTAATGCCATCCTCACCAATTCTGAATCATTCACTATATCCCCAATTGTAGATAGTTCATCTCAAACATGTCGGATATAGGTGAGATAAGATGTCACTATGTATGATCCTATTACATTTGTGTATCTGTGCTTCTCTCTCATCACCATTTTTTGATTCTCATTCTTGATCTGAAACAATATATTAAGAGCCTCCCACACGTCCCTAACAATTGTATTTCCCAATATATGAGGGATCAAGTGATCGTTCACTCCATCTAGAATTATGCACCTAGATTTCACATCCTTCTAATTATGGATGACCAATTCTGCCACATCAATTGGAGGAGTTATCTGAGTATCATCAAATTCCGAGATATTATTCTCCATCAAACCCAACATGATCCTCTCCTTCCAAGGACTATTGTTGGAAAAGCCATCCAACCTATCCTCAAATCATAATCCAATCACCATCTCCTAGATCTAATATGATAATTGTAATATCCCCAAGGACGAGCATTGTTGTAATCATGATTATGAATTGTAAAACATGTAATGTAGGTTGGTGAGTCGAGTATTGATAAGCTAATAGGATTATGTTTTTATTAATTCGAGAGCCTAAGTGTTAAGGCCAGGAGCCTGCTTTTGTACATGTAATTATGCAGATCATTAATAAAATATAAACATCGATGCGTGTAGACCAACCATGAAGAAAGAGTGATGGGGGACTAAGCTTCCACAAGGTGGGTAAGGGAAAAGGGGATGAAAGGTTGGGAGGAAAGGATAAGTGTTGAGCCTAAGGGCTAAGCTTAGGGGCTTAATTCCTTAAGAATACTAATTTATTATTATTCCAAAATGTTATGAGAAAGGTATGTCTTTATCCTAAGTTCCTCGAAGGGGGAATGTGTGTAAGAGGGAACGCATGCTGATGGAGCGCATTCGGCCTCATGGGAAACATGTGTCGGCCTAGGCACATGAAATTTAACCAAGGAATTGAGCTGAGATCGGGGTTGGTCCTCCATTCTACCATCCGCTGTCTGAACGGAGGGATCTCCGTGTCTGAGTTCTGTAAACCTCATAGAGCTCTGAAACCTGAAGCCTGTGATGTTTCTTGAGAAGCTGATACATCCTCTTCTCGAAATGTTGAGTCTATGTTCGAACTCTGCGTGAATTGATTGTCATGCATCCTGAAACTAGTGTTACTTGAATCATGCTATGTCTTAGTGACCTGTTGTTGTTTCCTATTTCCACACCCAATTTTTCCTGTTGCTGTTGTCACCTATGAGTTAGCCAAAGCTGTTGCTGTCAACCTGAACTTGTGGGAATTGGGTTGAAGCTGGTCGAAGAACCGGGTTGTCAGGCCCATGGTAGAAGAGGCAGGTTGTCAAGCCCATGAGAAACTCTCTCTAGGTGAGAGAGTTTGCTGGGAAGTAGTTTTCTTCCAGAGTGAATCCAGCACTAGCTACATAGCTCTGAGAATTCCTGATCTAGCATGTTGTTGAGGCCCAGAGGGGAGGTGAAGCACCGATGGACTGTGCTTGTGAAGGTGTATACTCCTGGGTGGAACATGCATGTGGGGAATGAGAGTCCGTGAGTAGTGGGTGTAAGAAGGCTCCTAGAGAGGATCTTCCCGGTTTCTCTGTGCAGTTTTTCCCGTAACCTTAGCCTAGTCTAGGATTCCCTTGCCTTGGGTGGAGCTTAGTCCTAGCTCGGGGGTGACCCACTGCTGAGCATGATGAGAAATGTGGTCTAAGGATAGGAGGTTCGTGGAAGGTATGCACATAGTTGGTGGAGTTACTATAGTTTTAAAGATAAGTATCATTATGTGTTTAATTTCAATTAAAATGCATGACTGTGATGCTTGCAATATTATCATGTATTCCGTTGCGATGATATTTACTGTTGATTCCATTAATTCTATATGTTAGCAGTAATTATATGTTTACTTTGTTAATCCATTTAACTTCATTTAAATGCATACTACTTAAGTATGATAATATTTCCACATAGTAGCGTTGCCTGACAAGCGGAGTGATGGCCAGGGACGTTACAATATGGTATCAGAGCCAAAGGTTTCAACGCTGAGCCTGGATGAGACAGATAAGACCCAAGGTCTCGAGAAGAAATTGTGTCTAGAGGAATAATTTCAAACCCTAGAATGTTTCTAAGTGTTAATGGGCTAATTGACCGTGTACAAATCTCAAGAGGAGTAGCGGTGAAATAAAACCGCAGTCGTAGATCAGCTGTAAAGGAGAAGATCTAGACCATCGAATCCACATCCAGACTCTTATGAGAGCGCACAAAAGATATCATATCTAGGTCATCAGATCTGAGCATGTGGACCAACAACCGTTGGATCCAGGGAACATGCACAAGGTTTAAAACCCTTTGGAGTTGCACAGGAGTGTGGAAATCACGATACGCAAAGCCTCGACATCATCAGGACCGTCCATCGAAAGGGACACGTAGCAGAGATCCACATACGTCGAAGATTTGCAAGTGGAAAAGCCGTTGCAATCCTAGCCATCCATCGGGAGAGACGTGTGGAGAGAGATCAACCTTTCGCTGACTCGTGACTTGAAAAGGTTAAAGGACAAGTTCGTGAGAATTCACAAAATACAAATTCGCGATTGGATCACAACCATTGATCTAGGAGAGATCTGGATCGTTAATTGTCCAGGAAGAATTTCGTCATTTCGGGGATCGGGAGGATGGAGGTGGAAATTCTTTCGACCTCGCGATAGACAAAATCCCGATGCATGAAATCCCGACAAGATTTGAGTCGTCAGATCGTGGGGAAATCAGGACCGTTGGATCAAGCTGAAGCTAAGATTGTAATTTTGGGAGTTCGAATGTCGAGAGAAATGGGATGTGCTGACGCACAAACTCCCGAAGCCCAAAATCGTGAAATCCCGAAGAGTCAAAGTAGTGAGTTGGGCCGATGTCACTTGGATGGGTGTGGACCCATGGGATGTGTGCCACATGCCAGTGGGCCCTGAAGGAAAAAGTAGACGCAGTGGGGCTGGAGGGCGTCGCCTAGGGTGACATGGACCTTCTTAAGAGAAACACGTATCACCACCCTGGTTGGTGACAACTGTGTTTTGGGCCTGATGGCTAGAAAGGTCAGAAGTCAGGAGTTGGAGAGGGAGGCGAGCGTGGGAGCCTACAAGTCCGAAACTCTGAAACTCGAAACCCTGAAGTCCTGAAGAGAGAACCTTGACGATATAGTGCTTGGTCACGAACCATGGTCGCGTGGGTTTGGGAACTGAGAGAAAAGGGGCTAAGGCTTGAGTGCACTTCAGAGCCGAGCAAAGCTCGAAAAAATTCATGGAAATTGAATGTTTTCTTGAATCAAGTTGTTGATAAATGTTGTGGGATTTGTTAAGGAATAATGACCTGACAATTCCGATTGTCTGCACATTGTGTTTGAAAAAGTTTAATGAGCACCAGAACCAAATAGAATTTCCACTGAGTGCAAAAGAAATGGAAATGGCACATACTAATTCCAGTTCCAAGGACGAAGAAAAAGGAATGGATGTTCATTTGGGAGTTGAAGGGTCGAACTCCAATGGCCATGGAGAAGAGATAGATAAGGAAGGAAACATAAGGAAGATCATTGAAGGATTGCAAAAAGATGCCCAAACTCGCTGAGTAGATAGTAGAAAGCTTAGAAAATCTCAGGAAAAACAAGGAGAATTCAACATAAATTTGTTAAAGAGTTTGGAGAGAATAGAAAAGAAGTTCGATAAGGAGAGTGACTCGAGCAGAACATGGAGTCACCAGACTTCTGAGGGAAGAAGGTCAAGGAGTGTTGGTAGACACCATCATCACTCCCAAGGTCACTCCAAGAGAAGAACACACAGTAGTTGAATTCCATCTCCTACCAGAAAGCACAATAGATATGGAGTGGATGAATTGAAGGGAGATATGAACAAGATTAAGCCTCCTACGTTTGATGGAGAACATCAGAAGGAGGAAGATGTCGAAACATGGTTGCTTGGTATGAGGAAATACTTCCAACTACATAATTATTTGTTAGGCCCTAATATTGGCTCATTACCCCTTAATTGGGGCATATTATATTAGTAATGTTATTTTATTTATGTTGTCTTTAGGCCATTAGTTGTAATTATACCTCCTAGTCTCCTATATAT
>JZKD02S1871617.1:36343-51894 GCA_000966675.3 Picea glauca
TTCATGATTGTTACATGATTATGTATCATGTTTGTCGACTTGTCAGTTTGGGAAGGTTGATGTTTCGAATAAGTCTCGACTGGTGTTGATGATTTTCTGACGACTATGTTGTGTCAATCATGTTGTTCGACTTGTGTTTAGTCGATGATTTTTATTGACTTGAAAGATGATTTTGAGTACACCATGATGCAAGAAAATGCCATGTGCTTTGATAAACTACGAGATGCGACAATTTGTTTGAAGAGAAAAATATTTTTGTTGGCATCATTTTTCAGTCTTGTATAATTTATTTTCAAGATTGATGGTTTTCTTGGCTTGTGACAAGATGTCGCAGGAAAGTTTTGCAGCCATTGGAGAGTTGATTTTGTTGACGCCAAAGAGTTCTAAAAAGGGACTTGATTCTCAGTGGGAAGGTTGGCATTCTTCCAAGCACAGAGAGAGCAGTGGGTCAGCAGCAGCCAGAGAACAGTGGTTGAGGGACATAGTCAGTTGCAGTGCGCGACATGTCAAAGAATTCAGGTAATTGTCGAAAAGATTTTGATATAACTTGAAAAAAGACAAATAAGCTTTTGTGGGTCCAAAATCCTTTCAGTGGGAAGGTGTGATCAAAATCTGGACCAGGGGTCAAATTTTAGCTCAATTTCCAAAGTGCTTGGAATGCGACGAAAACGGTGCCATTGCGTCCGTCTCGTCTTCCTGATTCCGACGGTATATTTACTTTGTCAAATGGACGTCGTATGGAGAAGATATCACGATCTGTTCATCAAGCCAAACAGGCAAAAAAATTAGATGCTGACTGTACCTGTCCGTACAGTCCGTACGGTCTAACGTGGCAGGTTCGTACAGGACACGTGGCGGCTCTAGGTGATGACACATGTCAGGCATATTTGGCTTTTTGGGCGTACGGTTGGACCAATTCGGAGGTGACACGTGTCACCACTGGAAGGGTGACACATGGCACATGATGATGTCAACATCCTACGTGTCGGATGACGTCAGCAGCATACGTGGTGATGACATGGCAACATCTGGTTGGCTGGCAGTTGTTCGAATCGTGTTGTGACATGTGGCATCATTTTCGACGAATGGTAAATTGCCACGTGGCCCAGTCATGGGCTGCCACATGGCACCCCTTTATTGGCTAATGGCTTTTTGGTTTGTTTGATAAAATTTTATGGGAGTCCATGGGGTTCGACCCCCGGACCTCCCCCACCGTTGAAATATTTGGTAAAGTCCGTCGTGCCATTGGGCCACGCATTGATTCTTGTTATATATGCGGGCCACATTTTATTTAACTTTGTGTTATATAGTATATGGTGGGGGGTTGGGCCAGGGCTTAGCCCCGACCCAAGGTTTTATGCTCCGATACATGTGACCATATATATATATATATATTGCGCGCGGATTTGGTTTGTAACACATAGTCCATGGTTGTGTTTACATAACATATGACCATGTGTTTTAAATGCGCGCGGGTGTATATAATATAACCCATAGTTTTGGTATGACAGGTGGTATAAAATGTGCACGTGGTTATGTGGTTGCGACCGTTTGCGCGCGTTTTAAATTTGTATTTTCAAATGGATTAACCCATGGTTGTATTACGTTTTAAAACCATATGACCACCACTAGCCTTTGCGTGCGGTTTAAATTTGGTTTCAACGGTTGTACAACGATCGCCATGTGTCATTTAACCATTTGTTTTGTGAACGGAGCCCCCTCTTTGTAAATGCGCGTGGTCACATTGACCCCCATATGCCCGAGAGCTTGGCGGTTAGGGGCTGGAGGTGCCCTAACCATTCTACGGTTTGCACCATTGGCGCGGTTGTGCCCGGTGCCAGGTTTTAACGTGCATTTTGGAGTGTGTTCTTGGTTCATGCACACAGAGGTGCGTTTTGGCGAACTAGTTTCAGAAAGTTTGAAGGAGGAAAATGGAGGAGGTCTAACTTCCTCATCTTTTGGCCGATTGAGGTGCCGTAAAAGCCCATCTAGGGGTTTTTGGACGTCCTGAATCCATTGGCACTATTTTCACAGCCATTTGAAGACTTCTTCTGCAATTTTTTCACCATTGAATTTTTAGCAAGCTCCAGGGAGCTTGAAGCCCTCATTGATCGAGGACATGGTTTGGTGAGCCTATGTTTGTTTGCTGTGATTGAATAATCATTTTTGGCTAATTGATATGCTCTGAACACATTGGGACAGGTTTCAGAGGCTTTTGAGGCCTTTTACAAGTGTTTTTTTCCAAAGAGAAGCTTAGGGAAGCTTATGGCCACATGTAGAAGAGGTCATGCCCGGATGAGCCATGATTCGTTTTCAGAGTTCTATTAGTCATTTTTGGGGTTTTTATGTGTTCTGATCTCAATGGTACAGTCTGTTTTTCCATTGGAGTTGAGAAACAGCTTGTAAAAGAAATTTTGACAAATTAACCCCAGAGAGCCAAGTCCATTGATGGAGTTTCAAGGAGATGTAGCTCGGAGGGGGGTGAACTCCTTTATCATGTTGTTCTTGTTGTGCGTTTGATGGTTTATTTGCTGCAATTTATGTTGCTGTGTATTTATTGAAAGTACATATTTAACCATTTAGGAGAACATATCATCACACATAAGCATTTACAAGAAGATACATGAACTTAACACATAAGTTTATCTTGCATATTTTAACACATGAAGCAAGGTCTTGCAAAGTTTATTTTAATGAAGTAGAGGGTGCTTGCATAGCATAACAAGTCAGCCTTCTATTTTCAGATCAAGAAGTTGGAAAAACTTATTCAATAGGTAGCTATAAAGTATGCGAAGAAAATTAAGGCACATGATTATTTTGATGGTGAAACCCAGGGGGATCCTTAGATTTGTGGTGTTGGTGGTATTATCTTTATGAATGAGACTCATAATATAAATTTTAGAGTGGGATTGGTTTAGGTTACAAATAACTATGTAGATCTAATGGATCTAATGCTTTTCCTCGCTTTGATTGGTGAGAAAGGAATCACTTCTTTTAAATTTTTTGCTAAATCCATGCTTGTGATCAAATGGATGAGCAAGGAAAATTATGCGTTGTCCTATATGTTTTAGCTTTTATTTGATGAGTTATAAGGAATCGACCTTGTTTTTCATTATATTTCCTTTCAAAATGTCTATATGGAGAGGAACCAAATTCTTTATGGCCTCTCAAAGGTACGGATTTTGATGCGTTTTGGTCATTAGTTCATTTAGGAGGAAGAAGAGGATTGGTTGAATGAGTATTAACACCCTCTTTTTGATGAACAAGGGCATATTTTGTAGGTTGCTAAAAATGATTTATAGTCATGTTTGGTTGTATTTTGAATCCTAGTTGTTTTCTCAGATATAGATGTAATATTTTGTTTATTAGGGTTTGTCTTTAATAATGACTGCATGAATGGTTTGTCCCCTTTGTGGAGGAATATACTTGAATATGTATTGCGTAATGATGATGATGGAAAAGGTTAGATATGTGTGGAACTGGAGATAACACTTTTTGGTCCTTAAATGGAATATACATGCTCATGGAATCAATCAAATGTAATTTTGTTTTTTTTAATAAAATTGCAAATAAAATTTTTTTTTATTTAATTTTAACTAATTAATTAATTAATTATAGGTTTTTTTGGCTGAAAAAAATAACAATTGAGGACTATTGCATGAATAATTCTTAAAGTCTTTATTCTTGTATGAGAAATTTGTATGTTTACATATCTCTCCCTAATGTTAAGGTGAAAATGTGAAGACGAGTAACACTTTCGCTTTATTTTGGTAATTGAAAATGTAAAATTTACTATTTTTTAAACTTTAAACGATCAAATATCATATTTTTATGAATTTAAATTTTAAATTAAAAATAAATAAATGTGCACTTAGAGACAAATTATACATCTTAGAACGGAGGATATGTGTTTCAAATAAGTGAGTAAGTGTAACAATGGCATCACATCATATTTTTAGATTAAGTACCAAGAGGGATCAAATATCTCAATATGCAAATGTTCAATAAGTTTTTGCAATGACAAAAACTTTCACATCTGTAAGGATTTGTTATTTCTTGATGCTTGATAAATCTAGGGTTAAATATTAAATCTAAATTACGTTGTAAAAAATATTGTAAAATTTATACTCACATTTACTGAAAATTATTTTATTGAAATTTAATACTACAAATCTACTTTTTATCAATTATATATCCTTTAAAAACACATGAAATAAAAAGACCATATACATAGAATTATATTACATTACTTAATTTTTTCCCAAGCCCGAAATTCTACAGTGTTACAAATTTCTTAGAACTAAAATTCTACAACTTTCTAACCTCCATTGATTCTTTTTTCAACACTCTAAGTTCCTATTTATCCCGCAATGAAAATCAATTTTAGAAAACTTGTGAAAATGAACTTCTTCAAAGTTGTTATTATCGTAAACAAAATTAGGAGATGTTATTTGTTTTGACTTAATAATCATCATCTTTCTTTTATTTGTATTTATCTAGATACCGGATTTAGTACATAAATCTTTGAGAATTTCAAGTTTTTTATTGTTAGAATACACTATAATGGAGAACAACATGATATGAATTTTATTAATATAATAAACATAGAAATACATGATCTATGGCCTTTAGATTCATCTTCGAAGAGGTCTCTTGGACTCCTGATGATGATTCCTTTTCACTTGAGACTTTTCATATTCCTTCTCAAGTGAATAATACAAAATATCATAACCCTAATAGATTACGTTTCGAACATTCCCCCCTTTAATATGAAGGGGTGTATGTGAGTCCAATAAGAGTGTTGAAATATGGAAGTGGATAGTTGTTAATGGTTGAATGTGCTCTTTGAATCTGGTGGTTTTGGGATGACCAAAAACCAAATGGCTAGCAGAAGCTGGTGTCTTCTACTAAATGGTGGTTTAAGAAAGACCACAAACTATGGAACTTGGCTCTAAGGATCAATGGTTATTCGAAAATTTCCTAATTTCCTGGAACAACTTTTCACTTCACCTCCTTTTGTCCTGTTTACAATTCGAAACTAATTACAGTTTGACTTACTAATATATTATAAATATCTTTTTGAATTTACATCCTTGACATAGGAAGTCCACAAATCATATGCCATGGATAATTCCTCTACATCGTTCATATTCATCTTCTTAGTTTGAAGATCCCCATCATAAATTATTTCAGCTACTTCTCACCTCAGATCTATGTGAACTTTCTTGGTGTAGGCATCCTCAAAAGTTGCCATCTTGACTAGTTTTATTAAATGCTTGTTTAAAAATTATTTATTTATCTCCTTGAGATGATAAATGGTCTACTTGTTATCATCCTAGATATAATCCACTTCTGCAATCCTCGATTCACTAAGGAATGCTTGATTAAGCTAATTCATGACTGGCATATGAAATTGTTCCAATAAATCATACACAAAATTACAAAGCCTGTAATAAGCTTTGGTGGTGAGCTCCATGGTTTCCTTGATATCCTTGCATGAAGTATTCTAGGAATCAAGAAACACTTGAGTCTTCCTTTGTTCTCTTTCACGAAATATCCAAAGGTATGAAGGGTTTATGTATGCAAATCTTTCCAATCCACAATCTTATCAAAGGCATGCTAAGTAGATTCATGTTTTCTCTTCTATTCATCAACCTGATCAAACAACCTTATTAAATCGTCATGGTATTGTTGAATTTCATTCAATTCATTGAAGAAGAGTTTATGAGCTTCTCTTAAGTCTTCATTTTCCTTATTGGCCTCTTTTTTCACAACTTCTAGAGCATGAGTTTCTTTACCACTCTCTTTTGTGTGTGCTTCCATTTTTTGTACTTTTCTCTCTAGCTCCAAAATTTTGAGTTTCTAATGCTCAGAGAGGCTGACTCTTTCTTAATTCTCCATTCTCAAATTCTCCACTTCACGTGCATGCATTTTCTTGAGTTTTCCCACATCATCTTTATGAAATTTGTCTTTTTCATTAGCCTAGAGTTTGAACTCATTATCCATATGATCCTTTTTATGTTTTATATGATCTTCTAGGGTTATCACCTTGGCTTTGTAGGATTCCACCATGGCATTTGTAAAATCCCCATCCATCGAGGATGGGAAATGATACTCCATAAAACACTCTAAAATAGCCTTGATATCAATTTGGAACATCCCAAGCCTACTACGGAGCAATGTTACCCTGAAGTTTCATTGCGCAGTGTTGAGCACTCAACACACCCTAAAAAAGCCTTTGCCAATTTTTTCTTTTTTGGGTACCACTTGATCTTTTGCACTGTTCGATTCAACTTCATTTCAATAATTTTTTTGACTTTGCTTATTCTCATGACTCTCATCACCTATTTAGGTTTGTTTGAACTTATGAAACCCCATGACTTAAAAGGCCTTAACACCTGAATAAAGAAATGATAGTCGAAACACTTCACCTGATGTGCTCAGATTCAACATCAGAAGGAATTCAAATAAGGAAAAGAACCAATCGGGAAACCTCAGTCCCCAAGTGCCGATCTCCTTCAACATCAGAAAAAGGGAGTTTTGTTTTGTGATAAGTCTTGCATAAGGATATCACCGATAACCGATTCCCCTTTGACATCAGTAAAATACGAGGGGGATAAACGTTAATGGAGAGAGAAAAGATATCCCCGATAGCCGATGCCCGATGCACTAAGTGGAATTGGGGAAAACCTAAAAGGATCGAAACAAGCATTTTGACTGCGCTAAAGGATATTCCCAATCGCCGATCATTGATGCTTTTTCGACATCAGAAATTTTTTCGAGGAAGCTAATCCCAAGAAAGTCCTTGATAGGTTTATCACCGATCATCGACCCTAGATAATTTTTTTGCATCGACAAGATAAGGTTTTTTTTTAGAACGAATAACTTAAGGAAAGTCTCGAATGCAATTAATACATGTGAATTAGGTCACCGGTCCTCAACACCACGTGTCTTTACCAAATTGGAGAACTGTATGGTCTAGTTTTACCCCGAGTCATTCTTGGTCCCCTAAGTCCGAGTCACACCCCCGAGTCAACTTTTCCACGGCAGCATTGTATGGTGAAATTGATCGATGTCAGATCTTTTTGCAGAAGGACATCAACGAAAACGTTCATAACACACCCCGATCCCCGATCCACCCACTCAGAGAGCGACACGATGGGACGTTTTAGCATTGGATACGATCAGATTTTGAGCATTTAAGGAGCTAATTAATACCAAATCCCGCATTAGTTGCTAACTCGTGCACCAATCAAAACAACTGTTTAAAATCACCGATAGAACACATCACCC
This sequence comes from Picea glauca, assembly GCA_000966675.3. NCBI lineage: Eukaryota > Viridiplantae > Streptophyta > Pinopsida > Pinales > Pinaceae > Picea > Picea glauca. The sequence continues at coordinate 43,637 of JZKD02S1871617.1, forward strand.
TCCGCACCTCCGTCGTCAACCCACGATGAATTTAAGTTATAGATATTTGACAAAAGATTTGTTAAAATTTCACTCATCACCCAAATTGAATGGCTGATGTGACACGGTAAGTTCTTCCCTGTTTAAATTCTCTTGAGTCATTGTAAACGAAACCATTCTGCATGCGAGAAAATTCCAGAGCATCCGAAGGAGAAAGATGAGTAATTCGAAGGCTGCAGAGATCCCGTGAGTATCGAAATAACCAGGTTTTAGCAAGCTTCACAGGTATGTATCCAATTCTATAAATTTTACATGGCTACAATTTATGGTTTTATCCAATTTTGTTTTACACAGTCTTTGAAAGTTTATTTTTGTTGCAGGAACAATTCCGCTAAGAAATCCAACCAATAGACAATCGTCGAGGGCACCGAAGCTGAAAGAACCAAAGGTAGGCGTAGGATCCTCTCCATAGGCCACAAAATAATTGGAATACACTCTGAGGCTTGAACCAGTCATTAAGACAACAACGAAGAAGGCTTTCATCCAACCTCTGTCCTTTGGAGATGCAGAGGAAAGCACGAGGTCCAAGATGGCGCTACCATATTGGGGAGAACTCTTTAACAAGATTAGTCGGGAGGAATACCCAGAATATGTCCCACACAGTGATCCATATGTAAGAGCGCTCGACGACAAGGTGTTCCCGAGCATTCGACAGTCGTACCTGCATATGGTGGAAAGAAGAACCCCTGGTTTTCCTTGTATTGAAGTCCAGAAGTGGATCATCGACCACATAGACACACATAAATGTTTAATCAATGATGACAATGGTGGGTTTGTCGAAGTGTTCTTATTGGTGGAAGTTCAGAAATACGACAATCTTAGAGATCCTGAGGAGTGGATAAACACATACTTCATATTGAAGTTCTATGAACACCATAACACAAGTCAGGTGATGGGCTCATGGTGGAGAGAGGAAAAGAAGTACAACAACCAGAACACTGGCTGTTATGGGATGACCAATTTAAGGGAGCCATACATCTATTTGATGGCTCTCATCTACCGATTATATGGAGAGAAGGAGTGCTCCAGATTTTCAGAGGTGTGGATGCCCTTGGTTTACATAGTGGCAGTCTCCGAGAGAGGTTTCAATCAGGGAGTGATTATTTCTAAACAAATGAGCTTCTATATACAACAAGCTCAGATGTTGAAGGAAGGAGAGACACCATCTTTCTACATGGCTTCATATCTACTCGATGTCATGTGCGCCAAAAACATCTTCGCCGACATGAATCTGAGATGGCATGTTGCAGAGCTCCCGGTCCACGTCTACTTCAACGTGCTACGAGAAAATAGGTATAATAAGTCTTACTCCCTCATATGCGATGAATTCATCACGCAAATTTATTGTATTCTTTTCAAGAAGGAATGCCCGAGAATATTGGTTGTAGCCAAGAAAATGATTTCCAAGGTAGGCCACTGGTACTTGGACGAGCACGACACCTACATCAAGGTTTTCAGGGCCACCGGAGCACCGCATATCTTACCAAATCATGTCCTAGACTAGCTTGTAGTAGGATAAATATGCTATCAAACCATCTTGCAAGGCTACAACGCCACCTTGGTCAAGGACAAGAAGCATACATTCATACCCTATGGTTTCCACATAGGTTTCTACTTGGTAAAGGATACCTCTCAAGCCAAACAAGAAGGATTGAGCCAACTCAAGTTCAGATTCTAGACATGCCGATTCCACAAGCATGGTCCAAAGGGGCAGGTCTTGCAACATGCTTCACAAGTATCGTCCTGCTGGCCGTATGCCCACGAAAAATTCAAAGATGAAGTCTTCACAGAAAATGCCTAGGACTGGAATGAGGTGGTGGCAAGGATGCCAACCCCAAAATGACTAGGTTTAGGGCCATGAGCCTAGATGAACATGTGACAACAATAGAGCAATTGACTCAAGAAATCAGTGCGACAAAAGAAACAAATGTTCCCTTGGTGGCCCTGATGCATAACATGGGATTTCTTATGACACCAGATGCACAGGAAAGGGGATTTCTCATGATAGAAAAAGCGAAATGAGTAATTTATCAAATGTAGGATGACCCAGACCTCGTAGGAATGACAAGGGCCCCTGCCAATAACCCAGATGAAATTCGGGTAGGTCAAAGAGGCTTTGAGCTAATACAAAATGATCAAATCGCTGGGTTAGATAACCCTGAAGTTACAATGCCAAAGGCCAGATCACTGAGGGACATTTTAGCTCAGCCATATATAGTAAGAATATTAGGAAGAGCAAGTACACAAAACCCCCTTTGTGACTAGATAAAAATCTATGATGATGAGGAAAGTTCGGAGGTGTCCCTGGTGACTCCTGTGCACATCACATAGGAAAATGAGCTCAAGAAGGCATCTTCCCTAGCTCCTGATGCTCAAATTTAGGGCCTTCCATAGAATGAATAAGAGGTCGAATGTGTCTTAGACACTGAGCTACTCGATGTACCAGAGACCCAAATGGATAGTCTGATGGACGAGCCAGGGTCAGGTGAACAAAAGGAATAATCTCCACAATAGGAAATCAACATATTAATAGTCGATTATCAAGTAAGTACTGAGCCTATCCCCCCGGCTTCAATTTCAACCGGTACTCAACCTCCCGATGGCTAACAACCAGAGGCCGGACCTTCGGAACACATGGAAGAGGTTCAAGAACCCATTCTTGAATAGATATACACTATCGAGAGCCCGGGAAATATGCTTACCTGGGGAGATCAACAAATCCCTGAACCCGTGGATGAAGTTGCTGATATACATGCCATCTCCTATGACTATAAAATGAAAGATATTGTGAAGAGAACCTCCAATAAGAGGAGGGTTACTCTAGGTCGCTCCATCCTCATCACCACAGAGGAAAAGTTGATGAACACAGAGCATGCCAAGACATCTGAGATTATCGTCACAGGGATGACAATCATAGATGCCACCTTGGAAAGAGAGAAAAGGGATGAGGAGGAGCTGGCCGCTGTGCTGAAGGAATTGGAACATCTACGCCATTTGGCGAAATATTACCAGGACACCACACAGGCCGCAGTGTTCCCGAGAAGGAAATTACATGAGGCCTACGATAAATTTATGGATGAGTGACACCTATTCATTGCAAGGATAACCGATATTCAAGAAGAAACCCTCATGGCACTAGAGAGGTGAAAGGATATGGAAAGGTGGTATGAGAAAGCACACCAAGCCATGGAAAGGATCAACTACATCAGCGCAGTTCAACAAGACTGAGATGCCGAAGAGCACGAAATTCGGGTACCAAGGGAAAGCAGCATCGACCTCCTAAATAAGTCGACCAAATATTGGGTAAGAATGGCTCAACAACCTCATCGGGAAATCCAAGAGAAATGGGTCGAATGAAAAAAGAGCTAGACCAAGATCAATCGGGCAATGAGAGACATCGACCTCTATGAATTTAGCACAACCGATGAATTTGTCGACTTGCGTGACATAGTCAATTTTTATGCCGAACAAGACTCATCATGGGCAGTGCAGATAACAAGGGTGGAAAACATGGCGCCAATTCAAGTGCAACAATTCATGGAACACCCGATCAAAGCTTGAACCATGTTTCAACAGTTAAGTACTAGAATAGTCAAGTATCGGGCACGCGAAATAGAGACAAGAGAGATCCTTTCGACCCCAATTGGAACAACATAGATTCCTGTATGCTAACACATGCGGATATCTCTTCGTCAAATGGTCGGATTATGAGAATATTCATCCACTCAATTGAGATCATTTGATGAATCTTAGAAGATTGAGAGATGAAAGCACCATGTGGTGAGTTTTTGTTTTACTTAACTGCAATTTTAATAGTTATTTTTAGTTAATAATATGTTATAAATAAGAGGATCGACCTATTAGCAATGGTCGATGGTTGTTGCAAAGACCCTCATTTTTGGATTTGTAAGGAACTATTTCAGATCTGCCTTAATTGAGAAGTCCTGCTTAGGACCAGAGACAAAGTTTGTGTTTTATCAAAAGCATATGTGTTCGGATCCGAAGAAGAATTATTTCTGATTTTTTATGTCATGAATGGATGTTGTAATGAGTAAGAACTTATGAATCTATTGATAAGTTATTTGATTCAATATTTTTATAGTTCTTGTCTTTAATGATGAAAAGTAAATCGTTGTGTTAATATGTAATGGATGATTAGAGTTAAGGAAACTATTTTTCTTGCCATCATTTATTGCATGTATGTTTTCTTCTGATAACTGTATCTCAGTCAATAATTGGAACACCAACAGGTTAATGTATTAGTACTAGGCTTGTGGTAGATAATCATTCTCTACATGCTATAGTGAAAGGTTACCCCAAGCTCAACCTTCTCCAATAGTTAAGATTTTCCCACTTTGTTACCTAGTTGACTTATACTAACTTTTATCTTGTATCGGTCCCACCTATAAGAGAAAATACAAAAAAGAGAACGTCCGAACTAAGGACGATCTTTCACAAGAAAACGTAAAGCCCATCGATTAATTGGCCAAATTGCAAGATCTAGAGAACCATTCCACTATTAAACGTTGCAGAGTCTGTTTGGGCCTCGGTGGCAAGTTTGGTTCCTACTATTGAGTAAAATGGATTTAGGACCCATCAATAGAATTGACACTAGAAGGAGGGCCTAAATAATGAATGGATGACAATATACTTAACACAATATTTTAGACAACCTGTAGATTCAAAACAACGCACATGCATGGCTAGTCATTCTCAAGACATCCCACAAATACGAAGTACTCCTGAAATGAGTAACTCACCCCAACATGAGGAAGTAGATATTTTTCTTGAGATACCTTACGCTCTTCCTCACGAGGAATTGAACCAATTCAGAATAATCACAAGATCTTACACCCGACATATTGGTGCGCTGCCCTTAGATCCTCTACTTCCTCGAAGAAAAAAAGTAAGCAGACCAGTGGTCGAGTCCCCCGACTAGGTTTTTGTGCACACAGTAGAATACCTAATAGATTTCTCCCTCACAAAAATAAAACATCCTCTTAATCTAATCCCCGAAATGCCAGATGACAACTATTCTGAGCCTGACGACTTTTCTGAAGAAGAGGGGTTTAACTCAAAACTCTCAGTTTCGTGATCAGACGACATCGAATATAACAACGATCATGATGAAAAAAGGGAAAACCCACCTCAGAATAATAAACCTTGGTTGGCCAGATATGCTTTGGCCATCCCTAGGTGAGTACATAACCTTCCTCGATATCTAGAAAAGTTACTCCCTAAATTTGACCCTAAAACCTCAGGATTTCCTGAAGACCATATCAAAAAATTCATACTAACTATTAGACTGATGAATGTCCAACATGAAGACGTAGTATCCATGCTATTCCCCTACACTTTTGAGAATTCGGCCTCCATGTGGTATTTTAACTTACCTGTAGGATCCATAACTAGTTGGACGGAGTTTCAAAAGGATTTTCTAGATAAATTTGAAGAAGAAACCACTACATGAGCTTTGATAGCCGAGTTGTTCACCACCACCATGAGTCCAAAGGAGAAGGTTAAAGACTTCAATCAAAGATTCACCACTATCTTAAACAAATTCCAACCCAAAGCTAAACCCACTCAGGAGTTGCAAATCGAAGTATATACTAACGCTCTCCCAACTTCTATTTCCATGTTTGTGAAGAGGGTTGCCAAAGAAACCTTAGCTGGGAATTTTGAAGAACCCAAAACAATAGAGTTCCAAATGAAGGGATGTAAAGAATTTTAGGTCTCATTAGTTAAAAAATAAGTTCAAACTCCTCCCAAGAGAAGACTACTGTTGACTAGACCCCCAGGGAAACAAACTGAAGAAGGTCCTGAAAATGGAAGTGGAGACATAGAAGACCCACAACACATGGTTAAGAAGTTTTCAAATGAAATCATAGACATGAAAAGAAGTGCAAGGGAAGGAAAACAAGGCTAGAGGCCCTATAAAGCTTTTTTCAAAAGAAATCCATCGTTCAAAGCAATTGAACCTCCCCCATCTAACTTAAACATCGATCTAGGAAACGTAGCTTCAGACTCTTTCTGCACTTATCACTAGGAGAAACACTCTGAAAGAGATTTCCCACAATGGGTGCATACCATGAATTTGATGGCCAACTAGTTTCTAGATGAAGTTTCCCTAACTGAACAATCAAGTAGATCAATTATAAACACTGTTGATCAGGAAGAATTTGATCCACCAGAAGAAACAACCATGTTGATATGGGACCCTGACCTACCAATGCCTTCCGATGACCTATTTGAGGTTCAAGAACCACCCGCAAAGGTCATGGCTATGAAAACACGAAGTAGGGGTCAATCTGTCTCAAACAATCTTATTACTTCCCAAACTTCAAGAGGAAAACCAGATCTCGATCACCCGAAATAACCTTTTTTCCCCTGAAGAAATCCTATAAACATCCATACATGAGAATCACCCAAGCTAGACTACAACATAGTAGAAGACTTAAAAAAATTGAAAGAAAATATATTGGTCATTCACATATGTAGAATCCCTCAGCAAAAGGACTTTTTGTTACAAGCATTGAAATCAATAGAAAATCCTGTAACAAGCACTAACCAAGGAATAAATCTAATTCCCATGGATCTAAGGAATAAACCAAATGTGAACACCTACTTTGAAGATAAGAAGGGAAAACCTTTTGTCCCACTGTTCCTTTTGGAATTTGAAGTCTTCAACAAAAACCTCCATAATTTTTTGGTTGACTTGGGAGCATCCTCTAATGTCATGCTGTTGTCTATTTGCAAAAAATTAAACGTGATCCCTCTCAAAAGAGATAAACATGTTATACAACTAGACATAACCCAGGTGAAGGTTATGGGAGAGATCAAAGATGTAATGATCATAATAATGACACACCCTAAATTTGTGCAAGTAATTGACATCATTGTAGTAGATATCCCAGAAGCTTATGGATTGTTATTAAGTTGGGATTGGTCTGAGAAGTTAAACATATACTTTAGTATAGACTGGTCTCACCTTTGGCTGCCATTAAACGAACACATAAATATGATCAAGATCGATAAGGAAATATATCTAAAACATACTATCATCGACTTAGAAACCCTTAATGAACCCTCATCGACATATTTCCCCATGCTAGGAATTATTTATGTGAATCTGATTTCAGGAATTTATCCCCCCTCGCATCTGATGTCCCTCTTACTCAAAACTATGAAATGATTTTTCAAGAAATATTTCCTACAACAACAGAGGAAACCCTCTTCTGTCAAGGACCTGCATTAGAAATCACAGAACAAGTAGGGGAAAAGGAGGAAAGTGGTAGGAAAAGGGAAACTGACAACTTTTGCTCACCAATTTGGACCTTATACTTTGACGGATCTAAATCGCAAGAAGGGTCAGGGGCAGGGTGCATCCTCATTAATACAAAAGGTAAACGACATTTCCTGTCCTGTAGACTAGAATTCTAGTGCACAAATAACATCGCCGAGTATGAAGCCCTAGTACAAGGGTTAAAGAAATCCATAGACTTAAACATTAAAGAATTGAAGGTTTTCGGGTATTTTGAAATCATCGTTAGACAAGTAAGGAAAACTATACATTTAAACTCTCCACACCTAAAGAATTACCAATAAGAAGTGCACATGCTAATAGAGCATTTCGAATCATTCAACATTACAACGATCCCCAGAACAAAGAACATTCTTTCTGATTTTCTAGCCATCACTGCCTCAAGGCTATCACCTCTAGAAGACTATGAATCCTCTCGGTTCACTGTGGAACTTCTCTAAAAACTGTCGGTGCCCAACAATATGTCTAAATTGAAGGTCTTTGCAGGAGATGAACATATCATCAACTTTTTGACCAATATGGATAATTTTAAAGACTTGGCTATTGACGATGAAGTGTTGTAGGAGAAATTAGCAGAAACCAATCCTCATACAGGTCAACTGACCGACAAACCAAGGTCTCACATGATACAGAAGGGAGTAGCAAATTTAGAGAACCTTTTTGACCCGAGGGAAAGATTCAAGGGGTCAACGAACACGAAAATAGGGAGTTCTTGTCCCATGCATGAAACTATAAATTTAGGAACCCCAGAAAGCCCCAAAAATATAAATCTTGGAAAGACAGTATTGTTCGTGCTCTTTTCGTCAATGTGTGAGCAAAAAGTGAGCACTTACATGCCTAGTTGGGCTCTTCTAGTCATGACAGCTGTAATGCAAAAGGTTAGAAAGAAAACAATAAA
>JZKD02S1871617.1:68863-82161 GCA_000966675.3 Picea glauca
GAGCGGTGCCGGTGTCTAGGACACCCTACCGGATGAGCACACCTGAGTTAGTTGAACTCAAATTGCAATTGAAAGAAATGATGGATAAGGGTTATATTCGACCCAACGTGTCCCCGTGGGGAGAACCAGTCCTATTTGTGGAAAAGAAGGATGACACCCTTAGACTGTGTATCGATTATAGACAACTCAATAAAGTAACCATAAAGAACAAGTACCCCTTGCCCAGGATCGATGATCTATTCAATCAGTTAGGAGGAGTGTCTATTTTCTCAAAGATTGACTTGAGGTCGGGATACCATCAAGTCCAAATCAAGGGTGAAGACATCCATAAAACCGCCTTCCGGACACGGTATGGTCATTATGAGTTTGTGGTAGTGCCATTTGGGTTAACCAATACCCCTTCTACTTTTATGTGCTTAATGAACAATGTACTCAGTAAATTTTTAGATAAATTTGTACTAGTTTTCATTGATGACATATTAATCTACTCAAAGAATAGAGAAGAACATGAAGAGCACCTTAGACTTGTGTTGCAACTACTAAGAGAGCATCAACTCTATGCTAAATTAAGAAAATGTGACTTCTTTCAGAAGCAAATACATTACTTGGGACATGTTCTATTCGAGGAAGGGGTAGCAGTAGATCCTGACAAGATCAGGTCTATCATCGAATGGCCTGCCCCAAAGGATGTCTCAGACATCAGATCCTTTATGGGATTGGCGGGATACTATAGGAGATTTATAAAAGGATTCTACAAGATTGGTTGTCCAATCACTTCCCTCCAGAAGAAGGGGACAAAATTCTTGTGGACACAACAATGTGAAGAAAGATTTCAAACCTTGAAACACCTACTAACCCAATCACCCGTGCTGAAAATCGCTGACCCAGAAGCTGACTTTCTTGTGTGCACAGATGCCTGTAAGGAAGGGATCGGAGGAGTCCTTATGCAGGAAGGAAAGGTGATCTGCTATGAATCCCAAAAATTGAATGAACATGAGGTCAACTATGTGACTCATGATCTAGAACTGGTTGCCATAGTGCATGCCTTAAAAATGTGGAGGCATTACCTCTTGGGAAGAAAATTTGTACTTATGACAGATCACTGTGGATTATAGTATTTGTTCGACCAACCAAAGCTCAATGCTAGACAACCTAGATGGATGGCCCTCCTTAACGAATTTGATTTTGAAATCAAAAACATAAAAGGGAAGGAAAATAGGGTGGCCGATGCCCTTAGCAAAAGCATGAAAACAATTCACCTGGAAATGGTGAGTACCTACGAGACAGATGTCAAGAACAGAGTCAGAAATGCACAAGAAACAGATTCCTTCATTCAGACTGTGACCCTATACCTACAACAAGAACCCACTGGAGGAAAATATGAAGGCTGCCAGATGACCGAGGGAGGTCTGCTCACCTACAGAGATAGAGTGTACATCCCAAATCGTGACGAATTGAAGAGGTTCATCATGGATGAACTACATAAAAGACCATACACTGGTCACCCAGGATACCAAAAAATGATCACAGCCACCCGGAAACAATTTTATTGGCCTGGATTGAAGAAGAACTTAGCCAAATATTTGGCCCAATGCATAGACTGCCAACAGGTTAAAGTAGAACATCGACACCCAACAGGACTATTACACCCTTTACCCATTCCAGAATGGAAATGGGAAACCATCTCCATGGATTTTATCATTGGATTACCAACTTCAACCAAACAGAACGATGCCATTATGGTGGTGGTGGATAAACTGAGCAAGTCTGCTCATTTCATCCCCATCAAATCGACCTGCAAGGCGATAGATATCGCCCAGGTATTCATGAAAGAGGTGTTCCGACTGCACAGTATGCCGAAAGAGATAATATCTGACAGAGACACAAAATTCACTTCAAATTTTTGGAAATCACTGATGGCAGGTTTAGAGACCAAATTGTTGTTTAGTACCACCTATCACCCTCAAACCGACGAACATACATAAAGAGTGAATCAAATATTAGAAGATATGTTAAGGATGCATGTAATGCATCAACCCAGGAAATGGGAAGACTACCTTCCATTGGTAGAATTCACCTACAACAACGACTACTGAGCATCCTTAAAGATGAGTCCCTTCGAGGTCCTCTACGGTAGGCCGTGTAATACTCCAATCAGCTGGAGTAATCCTGTAAATAGGGTTTCTTTTGGACTCGACATGCTAAGAGAAATGGAACATCAAGTGACTCAGATAAACAAAATCTCAAGGTCGCTCAGAACCGACAGAAAAGTTACGCTGATCAAAAGAGAACTCCAAGAGAGTTCAAAGTGGGAGACCATGTATATCTCATAATTAATCCCAAAAGGAGCTCCTTGAGAATGGGAGCTTGTGCCAAGTTGGCACCCCGGTATTGTGGACCCTTTGAGGTTCTAGATAGAGTGGGACCTGTAGCCTATCGGCTAGCTCTTCCTCCCACAATAAAAGAACATAATGTTTTCCATGTTTCATTATTGAAGAAATATGTACATGATGCTAATCATATAATTGAATGGTCTGTGATCCAGGTGGAACCGGAGGGAGAATTTATACCAGAACCCCAATGCATATTGGGCAGAAAGGAAACCCCGCTCTGGAATCGAACCATTGTACAGGTCAAGGTGCAGTGGAAGCATTTTGGCCCAGATGAGGCTACATGGGAAATGGAGGATGCCATGAGACATGCATATCCGATTTTGTTTACTTCTCTACATACCATTCATGTTAGTAGATAAGAACATCGAGGACGATTTTCCTTTTAAGGGGGAGGGAATTGTAACACCTTGTTTCCCCCAGCTTGTAAATATAACTGCACTGGCCAAGAACTATGGCGAACTCATAAATGTGAATATGTGATGTAAATGGACCTTGAGGAAAAGGTCAATGAATGTGAATAAAATTTTGAATTTATTGTAGGACTGCTGAGAGGGGATGTGTAGAAAAAGAGACCACGATGGTGGTGGAAGGTATTTGGAAAGGTTGCGTTAACTTCCACCGAGAACTAACACCGTATTTGGACTCCACTGGCCCGGAGAACCAAAAGCGGCTCGCTGGCCCCGAATTTAATGTCTCGCAGGCTGGTAGGTGGATCGATTAATGAGGGATGGGATGGTGAACCACCCATCCATAGATCCGTCAGGCCTGATCAACATGAGAGGAATCATGCCACACACAACCTCGCAAGAGGATAAGGCATGGGGTAGAAGCGATTTCGGGGGCACACGCGAGGGGAACTCTGGCATTATGCAGAGTGAGTGATAGCAGAGAGGAAGGATTGCAACCTTCGCTCCTGGTCACTGGCAGACAGAGAGATGCAGTCTCACAACATCATGGTCTCAGCTCGGGGGTGGCTAGTGGTAAATTCCCTGGGAGTCGCTAAGCCTACGGTTGGGTGGAAACGAGCACCCCTCTCAATAGTTGCTTGACCCTGGTGTTATCTCTGATAAGTGTTTTGCCTTTGGCATCTTGATAGATATATATATATGTGCTTACTCTGATAATTATGCTCATCAGCTGTGAAATTGTGAACGATTACAGTATAAGAATGTCTGTGAAGTGTTTTGACAATAAATGGTAGATATATGCTTATAACAGAAAAACCACGCATGGCTTATGATTGATTAATGAATTTAATTATGCATAAGTTGAACCAATTCAGACTTCCAGTCCATTCTCAGGAATTTGTTTCCCCTTGTCTGTCTCCCGTAATGCCCCGGAATAGATCTCTTCACATAGATTTTCCTCCTTGGAAGGGTTTACCAAGAGCTTGGAAAAAGGACTTGAGGTGCAAGTCTTCACAACCCTGTACGAGAAGGAATGACCCTCTTAAAATCCCGAAGTAGCAACGTAGGGATAATTATCGATCGATAGACGAGATTTTGTCAGAAGAACCATGGTCGTTCATGACTATTAGATTGACGAAAGAAACAAGGGCGTTACATACCTTGCCCCTTTTTCCTCTATCTTCATGAATAGCGAGGAAAATCGGGATCGTAGACCCCCAAAGTCCATAAGAACATCTGGACCATTGATTTTTCCACGTCCATGAAGTAGTGGGAGAGTGCGCAATTTGGGACAGATCTGAGCTGTTAGATCTTAGCTAGAACAAACTGACAGCCGTTGGATCTGTTAAGAGATGCATGAGGGTTAAGCCCTCGTGAACAGGAGGTTGAAAGTCTCGACGAGAGGCATGGCCATCGAGATATCGTCGTTCGTTAAATCGGGAGTCATGATGACATAAGATCGGGAATTTTCATAGTGAAAATTACAGAATAAATCTGAGCCGTCCATCATAGGAGGACACGTGGGCAAGATCGAAAGCCCGTCATCATTTCGGAGATCGAAGGGACAAGTTGCCGGAGTATTTTGGCAGCGAAAACTCTGAAATCACGAGAAGCGATCAGGATCGTCCATCTTAGGAGGACGCGTGGCGGCAATCGAAACATGCGGGAAAAGTCCCGAAAGGAAAGTCATCCATCAAGAAATTGGGAATCCCGTGGACAAGAAGCCCATACACTTCAAAATTCCGAAGTTTGGAATCCTGACAAAGGGAAAGGCATCCATTGTAGGGCTAGTTGTCATTATATCGACATATCGAGATTCTGCGGATCGCGAATCCTAAGGACGAGTACATCTCGGCCTTGGAAAGCTCGAAAACCCGACATGGGATAAGGCTGCGGTCTTGCGAGATAGTGGTCACGTGGGTCGGGGGTTTAGCCAGGAGGGCTAATACGTAAGAGACCATATCAGTGAATTGGCTCATCAGAGATCGGGGATTCAAGAGAACAGGGAAATCTTGACATCAGGAATCACGAAACTCCAAAACCCAAAAGTATATGCACTTCCCGTTGTGGAAAGAGTAGCAGTCATATGCAAGGGCCATGACAGGGAATCCCCTGAGCTACTTCGTCCCATGAACTGATTGAACGAACCTATGAGCGGACAGGCTTGGAAGCGTGACTACATTTCTTCCCATGTCGGAATTCAGGGATTTGAATGACGAAGAGTCTTGGAGTTGTTGTACTCCGAACTCCCGAGTACCGAAACCCTGAAAGGATCCATGCCATTAGATCGAGGGAGGCTTACAACCGTCAATCTCCCATTGGAGGGAACTTTGGAGACCTCAAAAGTTTAAGGGATTTGAATGGGAAAGGTAGAAGTCACGTATCACGATTCCTCAAACCGCAAAAGCCATTAAGCCCTTGGTTGGCTTGAGCGCGTGGACACCGTATAGGGTCACGTGGATAAGACCCCAAGAAAGAAACTTGCCCCTCGCTAAAATCCGTAGGACTTTAGGGGTTCTGATTGTTGAGAAATCAACGAAAAATCTTGATGTGCGTAGTGGGTATGTGACACGTGTCTTTACTAGATTGGAGAAATGTACGGTCTAGTTTTACCACGAGTCATTCTTGGTTCCCTAAGTCCGAGTCACACCCTCAAGTTAGCTTTGCCACGACAACATTGTATAGTGAAATTGATCAACATCAGAGCTTTCTGCAGAAGGACATCAATGAAAATGTTCATAAAACACCCCCGATCCCCGATCCATCCACTAAGAGAGTGGGACGATGGGACGATTTAGCATTAGATACGATCAAATTTTGAGCATTTAAGGATCTAATTAATACCAAATCCTGCATTAGTTGCTACCTCTTGCACCAATCAAAACAACCGTTTAAAATCACCGATAGACCACATCACCCTCCACGCCTCCGCCGTCAACCCACGATGAATTTAATTTATAGAGATTCGACAACAGATTTGTTAAAATTTCACTCATCATCTGAATTAAATGGCTGATGCAACACGGTAAGTTCTTCTCTATTTAAATTCTCTTGAGCCATTGTAAATGAAATCATTCTGCACACGAGGAAATTCTAGAGCATACGAAGGATATGGACGAGTAATTCGAAGGCTGCAGAGATCTCGTGAGTATCAAAATAACCAAGTTTTAGCAAGCTTCATAGGTATGTATCCAAGTTTGTAAATTTTACATGGCTACAATTTATTATTTTATCCGGTTTTGTTTTACAAAGTCTCTGAAGGTTTATTTTTGTTGCAGGAAAAATGTCACCAATAAAGCTAACCACCAAATGATCAACAAGTGCACCGAAGCTGAAAGAACCAGAGGTAGGCATAGGATCCTCTCTAGGGGTCGAAAAACAATTGGAATACACTCCGAGGCCAAAACCAATCATTAAGACAACAATGAAGAAGGATTTCATCCAACCTCCAGCCTTTGGAGATACAAAGACAAGCACGGGGTCCAAGATGGAACTCCCACATTGGGGAGAACTCTTTAACAAGATCAATCGGGAGGAATACCCTGAATATGTCCCACACAGTGATCCATATGTAAGAGCGCTCGACGACAAGATGTTCCCTAACATCCGATGGTCGTACCTGCATATGGTGGAAAGAAGAACCCTTATTTTTCCTTGTATTGAAATCCTGAAGTGTCTCATCAACCACACAGACACACATACACGTTTACTCAATGATGACAATGGTGAGTGTGTCAAAGTGTTCTTACCGGTGGAAGTTCAAAAATACTACAAGCTTAGAGATCCTAAGGAGTGAGGAAACATAGAATTTGTAGTGAAGTTCTATGAATGCGACGACACCAGTTGGGTGATGGCCTCATGGTGGAGGGAGGACAAGAAGTACACCAACTGGAGCACTGGATGGTATGGGATGACCAATTTAAGGGAGGCATACATCAATTTGATTGCTCTCAGCTACGGATTATATGGAGAGAAGGAATTCTCCATATTTTTAGAGGCGTGGATGCCCTTGGCTTACACAGTGGCGGTCTCCGAAAGCGGTTTCAACTGGGGAGTGATTATTTATAAACAAATGAGCATCTGTATACAACATGCTTAGATGACGAAGGAAGGAGAGACACTAGCTTTCTACATAGCTTCATATCTGCTCGATGTCATGTGCACCAGAAACATCTTCGTTGGCATGAATCTGAGCTGACATGTTGCAGAGATCCCGGTCCACATCTACTTCAACGTATTATGGGAAAACATGTATTAGAATTCTTACTCCCTTATCTGCGATAAATTCATCACGTGAATTTATTTATTCTTTTTAAGAATGAATGGCCGAGACTATCGGCTGCGACCAAGAAAATGATTTCCAAGGTAGGCCATTGGTACTTGGACGAGTGCGACACCTACATCAGGGTGTTCAGGGCCATCGGAGCACCACATCTCTTACCAGCTCATGTCCTGAACCAACTTGTAGTAGGAGAAATATGCTATCAAGCCATCTTGTAAGGCTACAACGCCACCCTGGTCAAGGACAAGAAGCGAGTGTTCATACCATATGGTTTCCACGTAGGTTTCTACTTGGTAAAGGATACTGCTCAAGCCAAAAAAGAAGGGATAAGCCAACTCGAGTTCAAATTCTAGACAAGCCATTTTCGCAAGAATGATCCAAAGGGCCTGGTCTTCCAATATGCTTCACAAGTATCATCTTGTTGGCTGTACGCCCATGACAAATTCGAAGACGAAGTCTTCACAGAAAATTCCCAAGACTGGGACGAGGTGGTGGAAAGGATGACCGACCCCAAAATGACCAGGTTCAGGGCCATGAGCCTGGATGAACATGTGAGGAAAATAGAACAGAAAGCTCAAGAGGCCCTTAGATTCAGGGAAGAAATTAGAGTGACAGAAGAAACAAAGGTTCCCTTGGTGGCCCCGACACAGAACAAGGGATTTCATATGACACCGGATGCACGAGCAAGGGGATTTCTCATGATAGAATAGGCTTAACGAGTAATTGATCAGCTGCAGGAAGACCCAGACCTCATAGGAATGACAAGGGCCCTTGCCGATAACCCAGATGAAAGATGGGTAGGTCCAAGCGGCCCTGATCTAATACAAATTGATGAAATCGTCGGGTTAGATAACCATGAAGTTACAACACCACATACTATATCACTGAGGGACATTTTAGCTCATCTATAGATAGTAATATTATCAAGAAGAGAAAATGCACCAAACACCCTCCGTGACTTGATAACAATCTATGATGATGAGGAAAGTTAGGAGGTGTCCTTGGTGACTCCTGTGCAGATCAGAGATGAAAAGGAGCCCAAGAAGGCATCTTTCCTAGTTCTCGATGCTCAAATTTAGGGCCTTCCATAGAATGACCACGAGGTCAAAAGTGTCTTAGAAACTGAGCTATTCGATATATCAGATACCCAAATGGATAGTTTGACGAATGAGCCAGGGTTGGGAAAATAAAAGGAAGAAGCTCCACAACAGGAAATCGATATCTCAACAACCGATTATCAAGTAAGTACTAAGCCTATACCCAAGGCTTCAATTTCAATCAGTACTCAACCTCCCAATGGGAAACAACTAGAGGCCAGACCATCAAAACACATGGAAGAGGTTCAAGAACCCATTCTTGAACATATATACACCGTCGGGAGCCTGAGAAATATGCTTACCTGGGGAGATCAACAAATACCCAAACCCATGGATGAATTTGATGATATACATGCCATCTCCTATGAAAATAAAATGAAATCTATTGTGAAGAGAACCACCAAGAAGAGGAGGATTACTCTAGATCACTCCATCCTCATCACCACAGAGGACAAGTTTATGAACACAAAGCATGCCAAGAAATTCGAGCTTATCGGTGCTGGGATGGAAATCACAGATGCCAACCTAGACATAATGAAAAGGGATGAGAAGGAGTTGGCTTTTTCACTGAAAGAATTGGAACATCTACGCCATTTGGAGAAATATTACCAAGAAACCACACCGACCGCAATTTTCTTGAGATGCGAATTCCAGGAGACCTACAGTAAATTTACGGATGAGTGGCACCTATTCGTGGCAAGGATAGACGAGCTTCAATAAGACACCCTCATGGTACTAATGTCGTGTAAGGATATGGAAAGGTGGTATGAGAAATCACACCAAGCTGTGGAAAGGATCGACTACATCAACGCAGTTCAACAGGGCCAAGATGTCAAAGAGCACAACATCTGGGTACTAAGGGAAAGCAACATCGACTGCATAAAGAAGTCGACCGAATATTTGGTAAGAATGGATCAATAACCTCATCGAGAAATCCAATAGAAATGGAGTGAATGCGAAAAGAGTTGGACCAAGATCAACCGGGCAATGAGAGACATCGACCTCCCTGACGTCGACACACCCAATGAATTTGTCGACATGCGTGACATAGTCAAATTACATGCCTAACAAGACTCATCATGGGAAATGGAGATAACAAGGATGGAGAACATGGCGCCAGGTCAAGTACAACAGTTCATGGAACACCTGATCAAAGCTCGAACCATGTTACAACAGTTAAGTACCAGAATAGTCAAGTATCAGGCACGAGAAGTAGAGATAAGAGAGATCATTTCAACCCCAATGGAACCATATAGATTCCTGTATGCTAACACATGCGGATATCTCTTCGTCAAATGGTCATATTACGAGAAGATTCATCCACTCAAGTGAGTTCATTTGATGACTCTTATAATAATGAGAGATGAAAGTGCCATGTGGTGAGTTTTTGTTTTAGTTAGCTGCACTTTTAACAGTTATTTTTAGTTAATAATATGTTATAAATAAGAGGATCGACCTATTAGCAATGGTTGATGGTTGTTGCAAAGACCCTCATTTTTGGATTTGTAAAGAACTATTTCGGAGATGCCTTAATTGAGAAGTCCTGTTTAGGACCAGAGACAAAGTTTGTGTTTTATCAAAAGTGTGTTTGATTGGATCTGAAGAAGAATTATTTCTGATTTTTTTATCTCATGAATGGATGTTGTAACAAGTTTGAACTTCATAAACTTTTGATAAGTTATTTGATTCGAAATTTTTATAGTTCTTGTCTTTAATGATGAAAAGTAAATTGTTGTGTTAATATGTAATGGATGATTAGAGTTAAGGAAACTATTTTTCTTGCCATCATTTATTGCATGTATGTTTTCCTCTGATAATTATATCTCAGTCAATAATTGGAACGCCAACAGGTTAATGTATTAGTACTAGGCTTGTGGTAGAGAATCATTGTCTGCATGCTAGAGTGAAAGGTTACCCCAAGCTCAACCTTCTCCAATAGTTAATCTTTTCCCACTTCGTTACCTAGTAGGTTTATATCGACTTTATCTTGTATCAGTCCCAGCTATAAGAGAAAATACAAAAAAGAGAACGTCCAAACTAAGGAGGAGCTTTCACAAGAAAACGTAAATCCCATCGATTAATTGGCTGGATCGCAAGATCTGGAGAACCATTCCACTATTAAATGTTGCAAATTCTAATTGGGTTTCGGTGGCGGGTTTGGTTCCTACTATTGATTTAAAAGGATTTAGGACCCCTCAACACGCAGATTCTACCCTACACACAAGTCCGTGCAGTATCACTTGAAGTAACATGGTCAACCCAACTTGATTCCCTCCACACAACTTATAAGAATGGAAGAATCATTCTTCTTTTAACACAACATTAAGCAATGGAGGTAACTCAAACAATTGCGCTCTAGAGTATTGATCCCACAACACAACCATGTGAAAAACCATCTTGGTGTCATTTGCCAATTCTGATTTCGCTATGCACATAGTCTATTTATTTGGACACACACATGAGTTCCATCCTCATGTGCACACATGCTAATTTCCTACTCACCCAACTAGCCAATCCTCTTCTTGAATACTCATAACCAAAAACAAAAGATTAAATTAATAGGAAAGGATAACATCAAATAAAATACTCATGTACAACTACAAATACATGCTATAAGTACCGTATTTACATGTATAAGCAAATTAAACAGAACAAAAAAAATTACTTATATGTAACTACATACAAGAATTAACCCATATCAATCATAGACAAATATGCCCACTGCAAACAAGATAGGCACATAAGGAACACTTTAAAGTCACCAATTGTGTGCATAACTCACACGTTCCTCCCAACCATAGACTATGTTTCTCATGATATTTCAGCAACAGGTCATCCTCGAGATGAGGCTTAACTCCACCAGGGAAAAAGGGTTCCTAGTGACAGGATAAGGTATGATACTAACAAAATTTCTCATTCCAAGGTTCCCACTGCTGTAACTAGCTCACAGTCCCTCATTCTCCATGCACCTGTCACACCCAAGAAAGTGTGCCCCTTGTCTACTCAACAATCCTTTGGCTGCCCCACTTCCCTTCCCAGGGTTACCAACAACAGAACAGACAAAAATTCTCTAAGCCTTGTGACTAATGCTCAGTGAACTAGGGAACAACTCTCAACAAAACTGTCACCGAGAGAGTATGCTCATGGGTCTGACAACCACTTCACAATAGCCGATCTCTCACCCATAGAGACTTCTCACAGTCTATCAACTCATCTCCTGGACAATACAAATGTGGTTGCAACCTCTCAACTCCGTACAAGCTTCTCTATGTAGATTAGGTAATAATTGAATTTTCCATATAGTCTAACCCCTTTCTACTCACGATATTCTGCTACCTGAATTCTTCCCCCCCAAAAAAATACACTAAGGCCAACAATATGTATTGCATGCCTTCCACTTGACACTTGTCACCTTCAAAAGTAGCTTTAAGAAAGTTGGTGACCCATTCCCATCTCTCAGAAACTTAGGATAAATAATATATATGTAAGGTTACATTTTTCGAAAATATTCTTAAAATATTCCCCAAGACTTACATCTCACCCCCTTTTTCATTTTTGGGTGGAGTTGGCCCCCCGTCTCTTTTCTTTCGAGTCTATCTGCGTGTAGTTATGTAATATATTACATTAATAACTAAGTATAATTACATGGAAAGGTGCACTATCCCATTTGTGTCCCGACTCACTAGCCTCATACTCACACAAGCTTTTTGGCCTCAATACATATCCACTCTCTCTCTCTCTCTCTATCTCTCTCTCTCTCTCACACACACATAAATTAGCTACGTGTAGTACCAGTATTTACCACGCACTTACTCAAATGCACGCAACATAGTGTACTGTGCGCACCTACCTAGGTGTGTGTAACACACAAAATGTGCACACCTTGTCTTTGATAACACTTCTCCATGCACTACTATGATGTGCACAACATCAAAATTTAATTCCAATGACACACTAGCCTAAATGTACATTACATTTACACTTGGTTCAAATGACTCACCAACCTATATGTAAAATTACAAAGGGTTCCATATCATGGACATTACATTCCCCTCCCCCTTATTTATTCTCCATCCTTAATGCATCATATACACCTGTACATAAAAAAATTCAAACATTTACAAAAATATGAGGATACTCTACTCGCATAGCATCCTCAAATTCCTAGGTTGTATCAACAGGACCATACCAGGTCCATTTGACCTTTACCAACTCCATGGTTTGATTCGAGAGATACTTGATTTTCTGATCCAATATGCAAATTGGTCACACTTGAAATCATCCTTCTGGCTACACCTGAATCACATTCCAATCAATAATATGATTAACATTAGGGAAATGATTCTTAAGCAATGACACATGGAAAACATTATGAATACATAAGGACGCAGGAAATGCAAGCATATAAGCAACTTGAACAATCCTCTCTAGGATTTCAAATGGCCCACAATAGTGCGCTTCTAACTTGGAACACCCTCCCATCTTTAGGGAACTACGCTTGGCCTTCACTTTCAGAAACATGTGATCACCAATTTTAAATTATTTGTGGGATCCCCCTTTATCTGCACAACTTTTCTGCCTGTCTTGGGAAGCCTTTATATTCTTCCTTATCTTTACCATCTGCTCCATTTCCCAGAGAAAATCTGGCTCAAATACTATGTAATCTACTGGGTTGTCCCAACTCAGTGGTGTGTTTCTCTTTCTTCCATAAAGTGCTTCAAATGGGATCATCTTTAAATATGTTTGATACCCATTGTGTTATCACTCCAAGAAACCCTCTGTGGTTGCAGACCAGAGGTGCTTGGTAACTTAAGAAATGAATGTTTTTGTGTTTTGTGAATGTGGGTCAATGGGACAACTCAATACAGTTTATAGCATTCAAACATGAACATGATAAACAAATAAACAGTGCTTTCAAGTATTGATTAATCAGCAAGTAACTTAAAGGTGGATGGAGAACAAATTGTAACTAAACCAATGCATAGCAGGGTCTAAGAGAAAAATAATAGACTTATTATCAGGTTATGAGCTAAACAATGGGATAACAGCCATTCAAAGCTTAACAACACAGATAAAAATGCAGAAGGAAAATGGAAAGCTGACAATCAAAACTAAAAGA
>JZKD02S1871617.1:109305-123518 GCA_000966675.3 Picea glauca
GTTCAAGTACAAGATGATTCCAAATGAAAATGTCTCCTTGGTATATATAGGAGAGTAGGAGGTATAATTACAACTAATGGAATAAAGACGACATAAATAAAATAACATTACTAATATAATATGCCCCAATTAAGGGGTAATGAGCCAATATTAGGGCTTAACAGGTATGTAGTGAATATAGGTTCCCTCCCCCCCAACTGAAGTGGTTGCATATCCTTATGCAACTTTTCATAGGTTATGAAAGTGAAAAATGAAATAGAGCATGGTGAGGGAATTTTCCAAAGTTATTCTTTACTATCAAATAAGGAATTACATGATTAAATATTAGAAAAGAACATACCTCCACTTGCCCAAAAAGTAGATGTAGATGTTGCGGCTGCTGGATCAGGAAAGTGTGACTGGTGTTGTAGATGCAACTGTTGTAACTATTGGAGACAATAATATCTGACTGTGATTGTTAGAAGAAGGAAGGTGTCACTATTGCAAGATCATGAAAATGTAACTGCGGTTGTAGTTGCATTGTTGTACTATAACTGTTGTAACTGCAACTACTGTTGAATCATGAGAAGTGTCGAAGGCAGAGAATATGGAATTGTGGTACTCTCATAGATCTGAAATCAAACTGCTGCAACTGCTGAGGGGATCATGAAAAAGTGTATAGTCTTCACCCGCTACAAATCGATGGTACAATTCTAGTCATGCGAATAGATGTGTCGGTGTCGAGCATGAAAAGAAATCATTGGATTACCAACCATTGATGAATGTTGTTAACCAATGCAAGGAAACTCACCATTGATGTCAATGAGAGCCAAGGTACCCAAGTACATCTTGCGAAGTGTGAATGGATGTGTTGAGATCGAGCCACTTGCAATATATGACGATCAAGGGACATTGATGTATTCCCATGATTGTCAGCAAGAGAAATTTCCATTAAGGCATGCAAGCCTCCAGGTACTAAAAAATGGACTCTAATCTATATCCCAGATAAGGTGCTGAGGTTGATGGGGCAAAATTGTTGAAAGGTGGGCCTTAAGGAATCCCACATCAGTCAACGTGAGTTTATAAAAATATCGGTAGGACTATAGGTGTAAAGAGATCAGTAGCAACATGGTTTAAGGAAATCAAGGCAATGTGATCATGGAAAGGGAATTTGTTTTATTCAAAAGGAAAACTGGAAAGGCGAAAATGAACTTGAAAAGATAAAGGAAATGTATGCAACTCATAAAAGAATAGGCATGTGTGAAGTCATGAAAGTTAAGGCAATGTAAGATGGGATTCAACACCGGGATGATTAATTAGCTTTGAAGGAGAAATGGGATAGTGTCACAACATGAAATTTGCGGAAATAATAGTGTATCAGCATGGTCGTTGTGTAACAACAAACATCAATATGTGAAAAAAGTTTATGTGTAACAGCAAAATGTTTCTGTGTAACAACTCCTTCAAGTTGTCTATCAAAGCATGTGTTCTTTGAAGAATTTTGTGATTCTTGAAAATAACTTCAGCAACAAATTGCGAGTGTCCTTGTTCGTGCAAAACTTAGTACAAATTCCTACATAAAAATTGTAAGATTTGCGAAGAATATATCATGCAAAACAGAAATATGTACGAATGCGAGAAACTCATAGAAATAAATTGTGTTTTTATACCTTTTGTCCTTGTATACTAGTTTGTCTTCGATTGCTGTGACAGTGACTCATAAATCATGAAAACAACTCAAGAATTTTTAGAATGTCCATTTGCAAATTTGTATTTTAGTTTTGAAGTGTTTTTATATTTTTATTTTTATAATGTTTTTATAAGTTTTTTTATTGTTTTTGTTTGTTTGTTTTGTTTTGTTGTTTTTGTTTTATAATAAAACAAAGAAATATATCTATTTTTAAATTATTAACAAACAAATAAATAAATGTTGTTTGTGTTATTTAATTAAAACAACGAGGCAATGACATTTTTTATTATTTCATCCCCGTGTTACAACTATTAGAGTTCATTTTTTAGTTCCATCTAAAGATGTGAAAGAGATTGAAAGATTGAATGAACCAATTGCTCTTACCCATAAAACAATACGATAAGATTTACCCTCTTCAAAATTCATTCCCCAGTAACTGGTTTGGCCCTTTACTATCACAAAGAGTTTCCATCCATAAAGCAACTTTATTGTGCTCAAATAATCTCTGCAATGGAAGTAATGGAGATATTCACTATTGGGTTTGAGAAGTGTGCGTAAAACCCTCACTCCATATAGTATTCACTTGTTACCCTACACATGACCAGAGAGAGTTAGCATTAATACAAAGGGAAGCATAGCTATATGAATGCATGGCTCTCAATAGTTACTTTTCAATGAGTAAGTCAAACAAATACTCAGAAATATAATGATGAGACGAGAGGAAGGATATCCCTAGACAATTTTCCTTTTCGACTGGGCTGATCTTGTGTTTTTCTTGGCGAGGAACTTTCAACTGCCATCCCACGTGCTTCAATTGTTCCTTAGTGCAATCTGATCTACGCAAAGGTTTGTTAAATTATGGTTGCTACGGGTTGATCCTTCTGTTAAATTCCACGTTTTTCAGATAGTGTATTTTTGTTGTCATCATTGTAAATAGACGAGGTTGATGATTGATTTATGCCAATAGCCAGTATTCCCAGCTCACGAGGCACTTCCTTTACTCAAAGAGTTGTAAGTCTCTTCAACAAGCACGCGAGAAGCACCCATAGTTCCAATTTTGAGAAACCCATCAACTGTTCGATTGAGCAAGGGATTGCCCATATCAATCACCACACCCACAGTAGGCGAATGAACGTTGGCATAAATTCTTCCATGAGGCATCTTGTCAGGTGCTTCTGAATTGGTGTTGAATTGCAATGATTCTGAAGTACAAAGAACTGCAAAACTATAAGGGAACTTGGATCCTTAAGGATATTCTCCAGCCAAAAATAAAAATCAAATGAAAAAAACCCGAATCAAGTTATAAAACATAATACCATAAATTATTTAGATTATGGAAATCAAACCCGATCACCACAAATATTTTTCAGGAATCCAGACCAAACCGCAAAAAAAACAGACTCAGGTTAGACTTGTGTGTAGGCAACGCAAAGGAATGTTTCAGTGCGTTAAAATTTTGCCAATTTAACTTTCCCAACTTGCTCTTTTCTTCAAATACCAGTCTTCCAATTGTAATGAAAGCAACAGTCTTACTGAAATCACTAGATCAAAGGAGTTCCTATTGTTACTGAAATCAATAGTCTTCCTGATACTGACATCGCCTTGTTGCATATTTGAAGTTCATGTAAGAGGTAACATTGTAATGCATTTTTTCTGATATTGAAGCAATGAAGGCGAGTCTGTTCCGAATGGATCGAAGCATGGCACCTGGGAATACAAGGAGAGAGACTCGTGTCACTCTATGGATTTTTTTTTTCTTCTTTTGAAGGCAATCTCGATCCGGCCATTATCTCATTCCATCTATCTCCATGACATAGGAGGCGGTAGACTGTGTCATCTACACTAGGCATCATCTCTCTTTGACCACCAGGATTCTGTCACTTCCTTTCACAATTTCTTTCAGCATCAGACCCAATATGAGAGCGTGAACGTTTGCCACCACTCGCCATTACAACCCAAAAAACACTTACCCTTGCAAGATCAAATGAATGGTCATGTAGCTATCCTAATGGTGGGATGTAGATCTTACTCTACAAGAGTTGATTATAGAACAAAGGGATGAGACTGCAGTTCTCGAACAGTTTTCTTATCAGACAGATTTTTAGCGGAAGAATCGACCCACCATTTGGATGAATTAGTTAGCTAACAACCGAATAGTGCTAAAATGATTATATGCCAATTACTGGAGGTGATATTCGAGGAATCTACTAAGGAAGAAATGCTAGAGCAAGTTGTTGTAGAATAATATCACCGAGATTTGTTTTGACTTTAATCAATTTTTAAGTAAATGTTGTTTTTAAGATTTTGGCCCATATTTCTCCGTCAACAACCTAAATGAAGCCCGAATCGAATGCTAAAATCATGGAGAGAATATCAACAACCATACAGAGTATTTTTAGTCAAGATCATCGTTGTCTGTATGGGATCCAAGTGTATTTCGTTATTAAAAACAATCAATGAAGCAGATTGATCTGATTCTTCAAGCATGGATAACTCTAAAGTGTTATTCTAAGTGATGAGTACACCCATACCTAACCACCTCCTTCTAATGGGCCGAAAATGAATAAGCAGATGAGAATAATCAGCTTAGAGAAACAAGCTTTTAGCAGTATTCCTTCTATCATCGACTGGTAAATTCTAATATGGTTGTTGGTGAAAAATGATGGATAGAAGTATTCATTTGATCAGTTTTATTTTCTTATTTGTTGCAGATTTAGGGTGGAAGATCGAAGGATAACTGAGAGTAATCGTATTGCTGCTAGCTGAACCAGAAATAAACCAGGCTGAAACTTATTTGATGGTCATCTAAATTCACAATGTTGCTATGATTCAAGCCAAGGACTGAGATAGAATATTATTGTGGTCGTAGTTGGATTGTGAATAGAAAACAAAGGGTTTGTAATTCAATTAATCACAGTTTCAGTTTCATTTTGTTTTTGGTTATTTTCTAATGCCATTATTGTTTTATTGTTTGCAGATATGCAAATTTATTCAATCATTATTATAGCAAAAACGTCATTGTTTTAGCAAGTAAAATTTCGCTGAAACAACATGTAAAATGTCGTTGTATCAACATGTATAAATTTCACTGTTTCAACATGCTGTAACAACATTTAAAATTTTCGTTGTATCAGCATATTGTAACAACATGTAAAATTGGTTTTGTTTTTATTCGTTAATTTTTTTATTTTTTTTTACTGTGTTTATTTGCAGGTCAAAGGATGGACGCAAAAACATTCATTCCTGAAATCAAAATCATCCCTATTTTCTGATCCTCGCGATCGCATGAAGCATACTTATTCTAGCAAAAATAAAAAACCTGAAAAATAAAACCCTACCTACACTACACTAATTAGAAATGAGAGATTAGTTACATATAATCAAACAACCAATGTAGCCACTCACATAGCAGTAACAAAAATATGTTCAGCGGAAACTTTTCGAATGTAAAATGGAAATTTACAAGAATGAATGAAGTTTGTTGTTGTAACAACAAACTAAAAAAACAAAATTTATCTAAATGAGTACTTACCTGGAACCATTTATCGATAAATATTTCGTAGGTGCAATTTCCCTCACTCAGATCATGCTGCATCTCCTCATTGTCCTCCTCAAGTTCCTCAGATGTTGATTCCTCGTTCGTTTCTGGAGGAGTATTTAAGCTTTGGGTTGCTGTCAATATCTTCTCTTCGTGAGAAGAGGAGATCTGGAATTTCGCAAGGATCTGAGCGAGTTGCTCCAAGATGACACTCATAGTTAAATCATATTGCAAAAGGGGTTCTTACAACACCCAAAAAAAATAAAAAATAAAAACTGAAAATCATACTTGCTGAAACACATGAAAACCTCTTCACAGTTGCAAAAATTGAAATTGCAGAAATTGAAATTGCTGGAATTGAAATCTACACTTATTCTTTCAAGAATTGGAACACTCCCTACATGCCCTTACCCATATGTCACTTCAGAGTTAGGAGCATGACTATTCAAACAAAACCTCAATCCATCGTGCTTCCCCAGCAACGACGCCAAAATGTTAGGCGGAAATATTGTCATTTAATTCCGTTGTAGTATTTGCCCAACTATTTAATTTGTCAATCTAAGGTTCATATGCTTACGAAGAACACACATTATATATGCAGGACTGAAGTAGAACTAATCTAATCTAATTTGCTGAAATGAAATTAATCTAGGAAAGCATTGAAAGACTAACTAGGAAAGCAAGAAATTAATCTAGGAAAGCAATACAACATGTGAAGAGTTGAATGACAAGACATATGTGAGCTCACACAATATATCAATCTCAAATTATATTGCAAGAGTCAAATGACAAAGCATGAAAGAATAACAAAGCTAAGAATCTCCTTCTCCTAATTACAAGACCAAATTATGAATTACATGATCTCTAACTCTCCAAGCTAATCCCCCATTATGAATTACATGACTCTTATGAATAACATCGTCCAATTATGAATAACATGATTCTCTAACTCCCCCCAAATGAAGAGAGAACACTTTCTTTTATACATGAGAGTCTCATAATTACAGATCCACTATTCTCTCAACTTATTCCTTCAAATCCTCCACACATATCTTGGATAATATATCCTATCAAAATCTCCATGATCTTCTCCTTTGAATATGCTTGAATGATTGTCCCAAATATTCTTCAAATCTTCAAAGCTTGAATATGAAATTCGAATTTAAGGGTAGGTGGTAATATTTGACTTTGTTGAAATCTTCGAATATGCTTGCACACATCATCAAACTCATCCAACCTTGATGTATAATGAAAATATGTTATTTTTCTAATATTTAATCATAAATTCACTTATAATACTAAAATGACTACAATGGAAAATAATAAGGAGAAACCCAAGTATCATTATGGAAATGGTGTGATGGAAGGTTAATGGGACGATGAAATGTAAGGAATAGTGAAGGAAAAAGAGGATATAAAAGTGACATTTTTGAGGCCCAACAGCGGCCAGTGTATACAACAACCTGTGTATACCTTCTAAGATGTTAGGGTTTGTCCTTCAAGATCAACTCAAATTCTCTGCAATCAATATATCATTCTCTGTTGTCTCTGATTGTCCAATCTAACCATCAGCCAATCAAAACATATCCAAGATCTCCAATAGCTTTCTCATGTTAAACAACAAATCAAGATGAATGTTATCGCAATCATGTATAACAACTAGTATACCATAGCAATCATGTTACCACTGAATCACAAGTGTACTGATCACTCCATCAACCAAATCATCCAAACTAAACCATATCATATAATCCATATCAATAATTCCCTAAGCATTCACAACACATCAAACAATAGTATCCATCAATATAATAGTGTAACCATACCAGTTTCTCAATGATAGATCTGAGCCCATATAATGCAGATTTGGAACCTACTTCATCATCCAAGAGATTGGCACCAGCTCAAACACAAGTCTGCATCATTCCATCCACTATACACACCCTGTCCTCATACAGCTTGCGTGTGTACATACCCTAGCCCATTACAGTCCACGTATACCTCAGAAACTAGGGTTTTTGAAGATATGAGACTTTTGCCGTCAAGATCTCCGACATTGTTAAAACTTTGATGTGTCCATGAGATCCTCCTCTCGCTTTATTCCTCAAAATAGATCTTCAATCATGCTCAAGAGATCCATACCAAAGATGCTCTGATGAGAAGCTCTCCATCAATACTACAAAAGATATTCTCATAAGAAGCTCTCCATTGATCCAAAAAAAGGATATTTAGCAAGAGTCCATAGCTATCTTATTTATACTTTTATCCTCTAGGTCACTTAACCCATTTCTTGTTTACTTAACCTATTTTCCTTATTTTTAGGGTTAACCACTTTCCATAAATAGAAAGTTCTCCAATATTTTATCATTTAAATATTCCTTGTTGATTTTGTCACTTATCTTTATTATTTAAATAATCCACCTTGACTTTTTCACTTTTACTTTATCATTTAAATAATGATTTCTTCTTTTAGGTCACTTTGACTTCTTTGACCTTGTGGGCTTCAAGCCAACATATGGGGGTCCTCCAACTTCATAAATCCATAACTCTCAAACCGTGAGGAGTTATGTGACATTCCACATACCACCAGAAATGGCATGACAAGTGCTATCCATCTAGGATAGTTTCACTAACAACTTCATTGATCT
This sequence comes from Picea glauca, assembly GCA_000966675.3. Lineage (NCBI taxonomy): Eukaryota > Viridiplantae > Streptophyta > Pinopsida > Pinales > Pinaceae > Picea > Picea glauca. The sequence continues at coordinate 117,161 of JZKD02S1871617.1, forward strand.
TCATCTGATTATTTCACATACAAGCATGGGTCCTCCAACTGTTCTTCTAGGATAACTCAATCCGCAAAGCGTCTTCCCATGAGGGATTTCACCATAAGGGGACCACTTTGGATTTCATCCATTTGTGCCCCTTATCAATCATGATAAGACAATAATGAATCATCTTTTCATCAAACAAACTATGCATAATCATGTATCAATGAAAACTCATTGATCTATCTTATCTATGCATCATATCAATGATCCATATTTATCAATTGGTTTCCACTTTGACATCTATCATTCTCATCAAGGACAATACATATACATTGTTCATCAATCATCAATCAATCAATTACTTGACATCAATCAATCAAACCATTTGCATCAATGACACACGATCCAACAATCTCCCAAATAATCAAACCATTGGCATCAATGACAACATGATCCAACACAACACACCGATGTTTTCAAGTGGTAAAACCCTTATGGGGAAACATCCATAGCCCTAGCCAACATAGCCACTTGGAGAAATTTATTAATGCAAAATAAAAATTTACAGAGAGAATTACGAGAGAGTTTCTCACAATCGATCATCGACAAATGGCCCTCCATACTCTTTAAATAGAGATCATGAACCAATTGGGTGTTAATCCACGAATCAATGTAGTCATTAAGATCGAGGAGAATATGAACCGTTGAATCACTCTATGTCGGGAACATATCGTGATAGTTGAATTTCCTAACTACAAATGCATACTAATGCATAATAAAGAAACACATCAAGAAACACACTTTTACGTAATGACACATTAGACCAAATTGATATTAACTAACTCCTAAGTATCTAAATATCCTATCAAGAGCAAGATTATCATATATCGGTGCATACACATATTATCAATGCAATAATTCATATTTTTTTATTATATGCACAAAAATCTTATTATGTAAAAAAAAATTGTAATTTTTATATCTCATGATTCCTAGTTTTTTTTTTTATAGAAATGGTTGATAAAAGTTCAAGGAAAACAAATAATTGTAGAAATCATAATGGTAGATCATCCCAACAAGAGAACAAGGAAAGTTCTTTAATTTTTATTAAAAAATTAAAATATGTGAATTATCTATAGGTTTAAATGAATGATGTGTATTGGTTAAGACATGTCATCAGAGCAAAAACTTGAAGAAACTTGATAAGATTGTTTGCAATATGAGTGAAAAAGAGTGTAAAATATTTATGGAAATGTTGCAAAGAAAGGGATTAAGTGGATCAAAAGGTAATCAATATGAAGTTTTTCTTTGACTTTTTACTAAAAATGAATTTTGTACATGTTTTAAACACTCAATTTCATATTTTTTTAAACGTCATGCAGGGAATGATAGCAAGGGAGAATAATGTTGTTCTAAGAAGATAAAAATGATGGTGTCTTGGTCCTCAGTTCATCTAGAGTGGTGTTAGAAGTTGACGAGAGGGGACAACTATTTTACATAACTCTAAGGGATTTAGCATAAAGAACATATAGATGCACTTTTGCACTTACAATACAAAAATAAATCTAATGGCTCCAAGAATCAGGTTATATATAAACTACAAGAAGTGTTTCCAGAGAAATGGTCAATGAGACTCGTGAGATTTTTAATATAAAAAACTTACAATAAAAAAAATAATAATTTAAAAAGTATTATTTTTTTTTTTACGAAAACGTTTAGCGGTTTTATATTAATTGTGGTCTAGCCACTGATCGGTTACATACTGGCAGGGCTTCACTGAGCTGCTGCCTACATTAAGCTAACATGCATTGATGTAAGTGCCAGGATGACATAACACCCCCAAAACCAGTTCAGAAACTTGAAACAAGACTTATTTAAAGCCTTGCCTTCTATACAAAATGCCAAGATACTTGAAATGGCAGAAAACCCTATAGATCAAGGAGCTACAGGTCAAGAAGCTAACTAATTTTTGGGGCCTTCCCCCCATTCGATGTTTAATTTGGATAACTTTCCTTTAAGCTGGCCGATTCTGCCCTCAAATTCATCTTTGGGGCTTTTCAGCTCTTGGTGTAGCTTGTCAAGCTCCTTAGTGAATCCGATTTTAACTGTAGTGATGTCTTGCTCCAATTGTTCAAGTCACCTGCCAGCTTCCGTGTCAAGATTCTCCAGAAAATCAAGTTGAAACTGGAGTGTCTGCTTCAATTTCTCTAGTGTATCATCAAGTTGCTTCAATCGCTCCTCTACTGTGAGATTCCGACTGGAACTCTCGACCATCTCTTCTCCTCTTGCTCTTGTGTGCTGAACCCTCTCCTTCTGCTCTCTTCGCGCCTTAGAATGGGTTTGCTCCTGGACTGAGGGCGCAGTCGGATTTATGATTAATCTCCCGTCTTCCATCATTTCGCTTGTCGATGCAATCCCCGAGAGGTATGGGGGGGTGATCTTGCTGCCTCCTTTTTGCATGTGAATCAATTTCCTGGTCTCCCTCTACCCGAGTTTCTTAGTCGCGCGTGCCCTCATTAGGTGAGATCTGGCACTGTCTTTTCCTGTCCCCTTCTTGCCACTTGCATGGGTTTCCTGTTGAGCATGAGGTCGGGTCATGGTAGATCCACCATGGAGTGAAGATCATTTATGATAATTCATCCTTGTGCCAGCGCGGCTCCCCTATTTGCCTCCTCGTCTACGTCTTGGTTCAGATCCCTTAGTACATGAAACACTTGGAACGAGTCGAATCCTTTAAGGAGCAGTCGTATTCTGACCAGCAAGTTATTTATTTTTGCACTTTGGGTTTTTTTAGAGTGGGCTATAGCACGAATTAACAGGTGGGAGTCTCCTATGATGATCAAGTTTCAGATTCCATTGCTTTTGGAATGGCACAGGCCTTGCCAGAGTGCCATTGCTTCTGCCTGGTTGTTGGTGGCAATGCCCAGACCGATCGCGTATCACACCATGACTTTTGCGTTTGGATTCACAATTATACCTCCTCCCCCTACTTGACCTGGGTTTCCCTTTGAGGCTCCGTCAAAGGACAGAATGTGGATTTTCCTTTATCTTTTCTAACTGTCGAATTCGCTCTTTTTTGTCCTTATTTCCCAGTGTTCTTGGGTTGTAGCTTTGACTTTGTTCCCAATTTTCTGTTAGATTTGGAATTGGTCTCTCCAGAGCTCTTATTTCTCTTCCATCTCCCTACTGTAATTAGTTTGGCTATGGGCGCTATCCCATTCACCAAAGAGAGATCTAATGTTTGTGCTTACTATGGGAGCCCTCCTTTTCTTTTCTCGAAAAATTCTATTATTTCTTTCCAACCAGAGCCCCCAAAGGATGAATCTTGGGATTGCTTGCCAAAGCCTCGAGGAAACGCTTTGCTTCTTTGGTTGGAACGGATAAAGTTTGGTCCAAAATTGGAGGAGGGAGTGAATGTCTTGGGGGAGGGGGAGTTCCTTTTGCAACCCAACTGCCAACTTCCAAACTTCTTTTGAGTAGTTACAGTTAAGGAGGAGATGATCATAGGTTTCCTCATCTTGCTGACACAAGGGGCACCTGAAGGGTCCCTCCCAACCTTTCTTTTGGAGGTTTTCCCCTGTTTGAATATTGTTGTGGCTGAGAGTCCAAAGGAATAGGTCTAGCTTGGGAATGGTTTTTGTATTCTAGATGGATTTCCATAAGGATGGGTATGGTGGGACATGAGGGATGTTTTGGAAGGTAGAGTAACCCAGTGAGGTGGAGTAGGGTTTAGCATTGCTTCCCCATCCTCTCTCATCTTTCCCCTTTTTCCTTAAGGGGGCTTTCCCCTGCAGACTGAGTTTTAGAGAACACCACTCAACTTCTAAGTCCATGGGAAGGTTGCTCACTGCCCATCCTTGCCACGAATTGTGTCTGTCCATCCCCCATGTAGAGATGTTGAAGAGCGTTTTCAGATTTTGCCCATCCATCCATCGTTTTAGACATTGAAGGTTCTGGTTCATTTCCAGCGGTGGGTCACCGAGGATGGAGTCTTCCCAGATTTTAATTTTTTTCCCATTTCTCGGCACCCAGGTCAGATGGGGGATGAATTGATCAATGGATTTTCTACAGAGGTTGTATATTGGGGACGCCTTGGTCTCTCTGCAGGGATTTTCCATGCATCTCTTCCTTGTGCCTATGAAATATTTCTTCCACAGGGCTTCCTTTCACCACGTTGTATCACCGCTGACTATGTACCATAACATTTTTTCCCCTAGGGCCAGGTTCTATACCTTGGTGTTTTTGAGATTGAGTCCTCCTTCCAGGAGGGGTTTTGAGATTTTATCCCAGTTTATTAGATGGAGTCTTCTGCCTGATTTCTTCCCCCCTTCCCACAAAAAACTTCTCTGCAATGCTTCCATTTGTTTAATTGTGGTGCTTGGGGCCAATATCAAAGAATTTTGGTAAATGGGCACACTTGCCAGAACGGATTTGATGAGTACTATCCTCGCTGCTAAACTTAGTGAATTTTCACCCCATGAGGAAATTCTCTTCTTTAGTTTATCTATTAGGTGGTTCCAATTGGAGGTCCTTGGATTCTCCTTGGAGATAGGGGTTCCCAGGTAGGTGAAAGTCTCCCATTTAGTATGCCCTTCCATCCCCAAAATTCTGGAAATTTCAAGCATCTCATTGGGTGTGATGTTCCAGCCGTAAATTTTACTTTTTTTCTGACTTATCTCGCTTCCTGACACTGCATCATAAGCGTCCAGCTCCTCTTTGAATCTTTTTGTTACTAATCGGCTTGCCCCTCCTAGGAGAAAGGTGTCATCCGCAAATTGTGCGTGGTTGATTTCCTTCACGCCTTGGGTTATTTTTAATCCTTGGAGGTCGCTGCAGATTCTGGCATTTTCCAATTGGTAGCTGAGAACTGAGGCTTGAATTGCGTATAGAAGAGGCAACAGTGGACAGCCCTGTCTTAAGCCTCTGGACGCTTTGAAGAATCTCGTCACTCTTCCATTCACCATGGGGGCTATCCATGGCGCTCCTATGCAGGCTCTTATCCAATTCACAAAGGAGTCGTCAAATCCAAACTTCTTCATTACCTCAAAAAGGAAATTATGATTAACTCTGTCAAAATCATTTGCAAGGTCCAGTTTAATAATCATACCTTTATCCTTCCTGCGTAGGCTTGAGTGAAGAGCTTCTTGTACCAAGACTATGTTATCTGCTATTTGCCTGCCTTTTATGAATCCTCCTTGGTTCTCTGGCACTATGAGAGGGAGGACGCTCTTCAATCTGTTTGCAATTACCTTAGTGATAATTTTATAGCTCGTGTTACAGAGGGAGATTGGTCTGAATCAACTGAAGTTGAGCGCTCCTTTCTCTTTGGGGATGAGTTCTAGGAAGGTTGAGTTTGTGCTTCCTCCCATCTTGTTGCTCACCTGTGATTTCTTTATCATTTTGGTTAAGTCTAATTTGATTATTTCCCAGCATTGCTGGAAGAATCTTGCTGTAAAACCATCTGGTCCAGGGGCTTTGTCCGGGTGCATTTGGTCAAGCGCCTCTTTTATTTCTTGCTGTGAGACTTCCTCCAAAATCTTGTGATTGATGTCATCCTTTATTAGCTTTGGAACAACTGATAAGGGGTACATTTGGGGAGCTATGCTTGCCCTTTCATTTTCTGTGTAGAGAGTTTTGAATGTCTCGAAGGATGCCTTTCTAATGTCCTCTGGTTCAGAGACTGTAGTGTTTTGGACTTGGATTTCTGTCACAGCCTTGAAATGTTTCCTTGCTTCTGCCTGCTTATTAAAGTAACTCATGTTTCTGTCTCCTTCCTTCAGCCAGAGACTTCGAGACTTCTGCCTACAGTAACTCTCCTCATCTCTGCAAGATTTGTACCATTGCCTTTGAAGCTGCTCCTCCTTGAGTAAGTCCTGCTGTGTAATCTCCTTGTTTTCCAGGGCGAGCTGATGAATTTCTAGATGCCTTTGAGCTTCTAGTCGTAGGGCGATTGGATCGGCTTGTTTTTTTGCCCAGTCTTTTAGCTCAGCCTTGAGCCTTCATAATTTTTCTTCCCAAACATAAAACGCAGAGCCCTTAACTTTGTTGGTCCATACATTGGAGACTTTGCTCGAAAAATCTTTATCCTGTATCCATGTTGGATTGAATCTGAAGGGAATGAGCCCTTGGCCTTGCTCTTTCCTAAGCTCTAGGCTGATTGGCTTGTGATCAGAGGTACTATGGGGGAGAATTTCTGAGGAGGTTTTGAGTCCTAGTGTCAAGAATGAGCTTTGTACAAGGAATCTATCCAAACGGGCAGCTATGTGCCCCGGGCCTACCCTTTTGTTGGTCCAGGTATAGCACCCTCTAGTTGGTTTAATGTCCATTAAGTCCCATGCAGAGATCAGATCCTCCACCCACTCTCTGGCTGGGTCCCTTACGA
>JZKD02S1871617.1:124513-137877 GCA_000966675.3 Picea glauca
TCCAGTTCCTTTGGATCTAGTTGTCTGTTGTCTTGGTTGAGGGCCAAAGCCCCATGCACTGACCTACCAGACCTGTCTCTTATAAGGAGAGTGCTACCTTCATTGGTTGTTCCAGTGGAAGCTTGATTTCTGGTACATCCTCCAATCTTCTTACAAAGCTTGATGTTTCTCCTTGTATCGCTTTCCTCCTACAGGCAGTGACTAGTTTTCTGAAGGACGCAGATGGGAAGGGAGGGGACAGGAGCTCCCCTCCGCCCTGGCTCGACATGATAGTAGAGGCACGAACCCTAGCTCAGTTTACCTCCGCGCGCATTCATAGCGTTTTTAAAACCCCCTCTTCTGTGGATAACCCATAGAATGTTGCACCAATTCAAAGCTGCCAAAAGAAGGAGACGAGTAGCGACATCGACTATAGAGACTGGGAGCAGTGCCACTACTTTGGCATGACCTAGCTCTCTCACACGACATAATTTAAAAATGTTTATTACTAAACATATTTTTCTATTATATATTCCAAAAATTACCAAATCAATTGCTTTTCTATATTTACTTTCACGTCGATTTAAAAAAAAATTATTGTTTTTTTTTTTTGTTTTTTAGGAAGATTCTGAAAATTCCAAGGTACAAATGAGGGAAAAACCAATACATACCAATAGGGATGTCCAAAAAAGTGTACAAGAATATGGTAAAAGAAATGAACATAATTGTGTTGCAGGAGGAGCCATCCCAGCAACAACATGCATCATAGGTATGTAATTGTTCATTTATTCTTTTACGTACATTGAATTTGATGATCGCATGAAATACTACTTTTCAATTTTTTTTGTTGTAGAAAAGAAAAAAAATGGAGCCCATTCAGCACATAAGACACAATGATGAGGAATAAAAGGGTTGGTCGCAAAGTTTGTGAGTACTTACGTTTTTTTCCTTACTTAAGATTTCATGTTTGTTGTGATCTTTATATTTAAATAATTAATTTACACGTGTCCATGAATGTCTTATAATAGGTGATAACATACAAAGAAGAGTCAATTGATGAATTGATAGTCATTGGATTAAGCATGTGTTGTGAGTATATGTTGAAGTATCAAGGTTTAATTAAACAATTTGTAAGTGTATATGTTGTTTAACTTCCATTTTATATAATTAATGGAACAATAATAAACCTTTATATTAATTATATCGACTATGCTTTGTCATGATTTATTAAACATGTAGGAAACAAAGTATGTAGTGCAGCGAACAAAAGAGAGCTTGAGAGACGATATGCAACATGGCTTCTGAAGAATGTGTATTTTTTATGAAGCAATCGTTGCTATGGTACATTTTTTATATTTATGCAATCATGTATATTATACTATATATAAATGCACATATACTTATTACACTTTATGTATATGTCTGTAGATGGAACATGAAGATGCAAAACATAAAAAACAAGTCAATCAAGAAAACATTTTTTCTTTTTTTTTAAGTAAAAAGGATGGGACCCGTTATATTAGCATAAGCAAAATACAATAACTATTTGTGATGCCAACTGTCCCGCCTAAACAGGAAACCGAGACAGTTGGGCATCCCTTGCCATGTGTTTCCCAGCTAACAAAATTAACAGTGTGTCGTCCTGCCCGAAGGAAACTAGGACCATTACTCATGAAGTTTAAACTGTATGCCATGCACTGGTTATAATAAAACTAAGAACTAACTAAACCGAAGCCTAATTCATAACGAAAAAAGCAATTTCTAACCACGAACATCATTGAACCTTTTAGCCTGCGTGCTTGTCCTCATCCTCGTGCTATTGCCACCCTGCTGGAAGCGCGTAAGCCTGCGTGCACGTTGGGAATTTCCACTTTGGAAGAGTTCTTGAGTGAGCTGCGAAGAGCAGGTCGATTCTTTGGTCAATTTGGGTGAGGCGAAAGACCTAGTCATCCAACAGACTCCTCAGCTCGAAAATGAGAGTGAGGTACCCTGAGTCATTGAAGAGTGGCTGCTCCTACCCGTAGCTATCGATGGACGCTGGGGGAATGGTCTCTGTTGCGTTGTAATGTGTATGCACCTGTTGGTTGTGGGATTGTAGCGCTGCCTCCATGGGTGAGCCAGGTGGAATCTCCTCTTCTATATAGTAGGTGGTGTAATGATCCTCTAGGCTGGTGGCTCTGGGACCAAGCGAAATGCTCGCAGGTAGAGGCTTGATGTCTAAACCAAACTCTGAAGGTGAATTCCAATTATCTGGAACTGTGAACAGAGTGTGCTCAGGGAAGCTCTGCAAGTCATCCTCTGGGGTAATTTCTTCCATGTACGCCATTAGAGGCATTCATGGTTTCGTGCGCCTTCGGATGGCTACCATTGCTATTGCCTGCTCAAATTTCTTTTGTCTCTGGCATCGAGATTCGGCCGTGTACCAGGCGGCTCCTCTGCATGGCTTCCCTCTCACTCTCAGCATGGTGGGGATCTCGTAGATGACCAGGGTTCCTTCAAATGGGTCGCTCTGCTCCAAATCTCTAACGGGGACACATAGTATTGTTGTTGTTCCAGTGGAGTGGATGAAATGCTGTTGTTCCAGTGGAGTGGATGCTGCGAAGGGCGAATGTCGCTCTGCTTTGTCAATTTGGGTGAAAAGGAGGAGGGCTAGCGTGACCGCCATAGCCATTAAAACCTGTTGCTGAGTGCACTGATGTCCAGTACTGTTCCCTTGTGTGAAGGGGCTCATCACATGAATATGGCTGTGTTGGTCCATGGAATGTTAAAGGCTGAGGGATGGTGGCGGATAGATGCATTAATACCACATCCCGGCCTGATCCCGCATGGCTCCATTGTGCAACGTGGCACCCCATCCGGGGGAAGTCAATCAAGAAAACATTAGGTTAAATAACCAAAGTACAATATTTCCTACAAGTGATGAAGAAATGAGACATGAATGCAACTCGAGCGATGACAATAGTTCAATTGATGAATGACAATCAATATAATTGATTGTTACTGCAAGTTGTATGTTTTGGAAAATTTGTCTATGAAAATCATGGAGTTTGATTAATGTACTCGATATATTGTTCCAATTACATGAAGACATGTTACCAATAAGTGTAACAATTACATATTGGTTGCATTTTGATTATTGTGGATGTTTACACTGTCCCATTTTGTATGACGATGGGTCTCTTATATATATATATATATATATATATATATATTGGGTTTCCTATTTTATTACATTGTCAAATGTTGCATTGTTGATTAATTAATATATGGATGATTTACATTGTTACAAATAGCAGAGGTTTAATCCATTGTATAATGCATTAATGCAATAATTGTATCAAAATGTAGTAACAAAAATACTAAAATCAATATAATTATAAAAAATATTTGGTTTTGAGACGATTAATTGAAAATTTGGAAAAAAATAAATTAATTAAAAAGTATACATATCAATGCACTGTATTCTTTTGAACTAACTAAATGGTGCATTCCATAATATAGGAAACGATGTGTTTTTATGAGTTATACACATCAATGTCTATTATTTACATTGAAGCACTAGTGCTAAAAATTGTGAAAAAACATTGTTGCTTTAAACGACATAACGTGCAATTATATTTAACATTTCAAAATATTATGGTGTTCATGATTACAACACGCACATGTGCTTTACATATAATATACACATCGGTCTTTACATATAATGTATGCACTGATGCTTAGTAACAAAGAATGGCATCGACATCTCACTTCAAATATTTGAAGTTTCACTACCCCCTGGTGCACATGGTAATACAAGCACCATTGTGTACAAATTATATGAGCACCAATGTTCCCTAAAACAAAAATAAAGACATGATTCCTACAAATTATACGAGAACCAATGTTTCATACAGAAAACAATATGGGTTGGTGTGTACGTTAACAAAAAAAGCATCAATGTTGCATACAATGTAAAATGAGAAACTGGTGTGCAATAATTATAAGAGAACTGATACATTTTATTTATGTGTATGCACCGAGGGATGTTACTTAATACCACACCAACACATTTTACCAATACAAGCACTGGAAAAAAAAGAAACCTTTGCTAAAACCTTCGCCTACCCAAAATTTTGTAGTTATAGGGAACATCCATTAACGCCTCTACTACAACCTCCACTACAAATAACGGAGGTTGTAGTGAAGGTTTTTTTTTAATTTTTTCCAAATCTTGTAACACTAAAAACCTTCGCTACAAGGTGTTTTCCTTATAGTGTAAGAACTATAGGTGCTCTGATACCACTATTAGAATACACTAGAATGGAGATCGACATGATATGGATTTTATTAATATGATATGTACCTAAGTACATGATCTATGACCATTAGATTCATCTTTCAAGAGGTCTCTTGGAACCTTGATGATAGTTCATATTCACTTGATACTTTTCATATTCCTTCTCAAGTGAATCATACAAAATATCATAACTGTAATGGATTATGTTTCCAACACTTATCAAGGTCAGAGGGTATCCTTTCTAAATAGAAAATCATAATAATAATGAAAGAAACATTATAATAGTAGAAAGTATATTCAATGCCAAATCTAAAAATAGTGGGTTTAAGACCAAATCTAGAATAATTTTAGGGGTTATCCCTTCTTGAATATGAAACCATTTGAAAAAATATGTTTCTAGATAATTGAAATGACTAAGTATTTTTCGTCGAATATTTTTTTCAAAATCTCATATGATATTTTATTTTAGTTAATTTCTCGACCAAAATTTTATTAAAATTATTAACTAAGATTTTTTAAAACTTTTGACCAAGAATTCAAAGATTATTTATAATTTAAAACCTCTAATCCAAGAGTTTGCATCAAAATTATAGACTAGAATTTCTAGAACTCTAGGTGGATATTTTTTAAATTCTAGTTAAAAAGTAACAAAAACACCATTAACACACTTAGAATGGCTTCAATTGGATTTGATAGGTATTCTAGCATGAAAAACTAAGGTTTATGCCCTATTTTCTTCATCATCATTCTCATGGCACCTATGGCTCCTCAATATTTCCAAGAAGATGGTATCCTACCTAGGCCCTCCTCTCCCCCTTGTGTTAAGAATATCAATCACTCTGGTGGATCATTGATTTCACCCCCTCAAGCTCAAAATAGTAAGAAACCTCGAAGATGGTAGTGAGGTCTCGTTAATTATACCCTTCTATGACATTACCCACTTTGGCGACAAGTATCACCCTTCTAGATAAATTCTTCAAACCTCCTCAACTTCACATCCCCTATATCTCGACCTTAGTGGCCAACAAAATTAGGGTTTTTCATCAAAGGCTCCCTCCCCTTCAATAACTAGTGAAGAACAACCTCAATCATGACCCAAGCCTTGAGGGTTCAAATGGTCTTTGAATCCCATTCCCTGTCCATCTTAGTGGTCATGACATATATGGTAGACTAATACAAGTATTTCAGGGATAATGGCCTCATTTTTAGATTCAATGGGATTTGGCTAAAACTCATAGATATTCACAAGTAGATATCCTTAATATGGAATTCTAAGATCAAGGAAGAACAATTTGTCTACCCTTGTGCAAAAGGGTTCTTCATCAAATTAAATTTTATTTCTTAGAAGGTGAACATCACATCCTCAAGTCTATCCCATGGTTCTTGGGAAAGGAAGGTTTATGCATGAACACTCTATCCATGTCGAATATGTGTAGACATGGAATTCAACAAAGGTTTTCCAATAGAGAGAAATCTAGTGCCCAAATATTACACCTAGAATCAACCTCTCAACTATGAGTAGGTTTCTTTCAAGAGTATATCCTACTTCCAAACATTCCATATAGCATCCCATTGTATAAATTCTAGAGTTTAAGGATAATCTATAAGACCCTCCAAAAAATCAGCATGGTGGTATGGGGATTTAGAGGAGAAAAAGATCATTAGTACAGATCTTACTTACTTAATCTTGGAAGAAATTGAGAAAAATCTAAAGTCCCCCATGATAACTATGAAGGAAGAACCTTCGAATAATTCCAAAGAAAAAAAAGGAAGTCACAACTCCCCAATCAACCCTTCCTACTCAGGAATCTCCCCTTATTCAAGTAGAGAATGATCCTCATTGCCAATGCAACTACAAATATCCCTTCAAACACTCACCCCATTTCTCAAAAACTTTACGTCCTTCTAGCTAGACTCTAAAGGAAGAGAGTGATAGGATATGACCACAAAGGAAGAGGAGAAATAATAAATTCACCTTGTAGATGCCCACCTTCAACTCACAATGGATGAAGGAATCATGGAAGAACCGTAGGAAGGATAACTACATGAGCTCATGAAGTCACTCTAGGAACCACCACGGGATTTGTGAGAAGTAAAAAAAAAAAAAAAACCAACCCCCTCTTGCAGCTTTGGCCTACATGACATGACATTGACACATAAATCTATTCTAGCATGTATTACTTCAACATTTTATTATGTGGTCAATATGTTATTATTTACTCATGTACCTTTGGGAAAGAAAGAAATGTTATTATGAAAATAAGTCATATCAAATGGAAATCATGTTTCCCTCGAAGGCCAAGGGTGAAAAGAATAATAAGTGAAAATACACTTCCTACTCTAATCAATGAGAGAATAATACACAGAAAATGTAAGCATATAGTTGTAGAAAACAATAACATAGAGACATACAACCATTACACAATAATTTCTTATGGAAAAACCTTTAGGGAAAAAAACCGTACAATCCAAAGTAAGCTCAATATATAATTAAATAACTAATATAGGTTACAAAATACTTTAAGAGTCTTTATGCTCTTAACAAGAATGATCAACAACATTAAAGTTCCAGAGAAATTTTAGCACCATAATAGTACCTTCAATAACCTCTCACTATGCATCCAACCCAAGCACTCAATATATAGGCATAATGGAACCATAAACCATTTACGGTTTCTAATTCCACATGCTATTAACCACTGAAGGTTTTTGTCTTTTACGAAAACCATTACTTCATGCATGAATTTTTGGCTTTTACTAAAAAGATTACTTCATGTATGATTTTTAGCTTTTACTGAAAAACTTACTGCATGCATGAGATAACTACCATGGTGTGGGTTGGAAACATCCATTAGTTTTATGATCTTCTAAAACCATTCATTGCAAGGTGTGTGGAACGCCTTTCCTAACACTCTCCCACTTGTCATATACCTTGTAATAGATTAAATAAGAATGCATCAAACTATGAACTAACTTCTAGGGTTCATGGGGCCCATATATTTTCAACACCACATGAAATTATTTGCATTCATTGGATTTGTTAGTGGCATCTACAACATTCTATAACATTTCAAATTTCTCCAATATCACCTTTTCATCCTCTACCATGTCTCTAGAAACATGGTATTAGATATTAATATTCTTTGTCTTCTCATGAAAATAGGTTGGGTTCTTTTCCAAATAGATGGCACTTTGACTACCACACTAAATTGTAATAGCTCTTTAAATTATTCCACATCTGAACATAGTTTCATAATCCAAATGGATTCCTTACAAGTGTCAGTAGCTACATGTTGAGATCAATTCCTTCTTCTGAAACTTCCCTCCCCTTTTCTACTTTTCCAACTTATTTTCTCCCCTTCTTTTCCCTCTTCTATACTTACCTTTTTTTTTTCCTTTTCCTTTTTCCCTCTATTCTCCCTTTCTAGTTCTTATACTTGGTCATTTTTTTAAAAATGATGGGATCACGGGTTCCCGAGTTGGCAGACTTGCGGATCCTCATCTCCATCCACATCCTCACATCATGAGTCGTCCACCACACTATCCTATACTTAGCCGTTTTTTGCAGTCACGGGTTCTCGGGTTGGCAGGGTCAAGATTTCATATCCCATGTTTTGTGATATACATATTTCATCAAAAAATACATGATCTACATTTTGACCATTGGAACCCCCCCATATCATAAGTAAATCATCTCTCCTTTCTTTAGTCCGATCGACGAAGTTACAACACTTAGTCATTGTTCGACCTTCTGCAATCATGGGTTCACAAAAATCTCAAGTCTTATTTTTCTCCCATCTGTCCCCGCCACCTTCACGTTTTTCCCAATACACATTTAGTATTCTTTAATTATAACAACTCATCATGCATGTTCCGTAAATATTGTCATTAATAGGAGAAGGGCTCGAGGAGATCGCCTATTAAAACGCATTAAACCAACATTTGTGGAGGATTATATTATCCCTCTCAAGCATTCATTTTAAACATTATCTGGAGCAAAGGAACATTTTCGTCAACTTATGGAAGAATATCGACAACAGTTCTATGGAGATACATTGAACATTTTCGGGCATGAGGACCAAAAATTTCAATGTTCTAGAGCATATTCTTACTACTCATCCCCTTCTAGCTAAAAATAAGTAATCTAGACGTCTGGAATAGTTCGTGCAGGTTGCGTCTCGGAGGTTTTCGACTATAAGGATTTGGTCTCCTAGTGCGCCAAGAGATATATTCCAAGCCAACAGATCATTCCACTATCTCTCTATTCCCTCACGTATCTCGTAAGATGTTGAGAATTCCTGAGTCAATGCTTAACTTCAAGAGTGAAGATTGCAAAGAATTATTAAAGAATCATGACAGTGGGCTGGACCTCTTACCTGATTTCCTAGAGAACCCAGCGATCGTCCTTGATGATATCATGATATTGTCGGTTGGCTCATTTAAAAATCCCTTCCAAGAAATTTCTTGGTTTTTCATGAGGGTATCAGGACAAGAAACTACATCCAACATTTCTCGCATGATTCTTTACATTTTGTACTTTACGGTCAAGGAATAGGCCATATTCGATTGGGGAAAGTTGATTTCCATTGAAATATCTTACCAATTGTCACAATACAAAAAGGAGAATAAATTATTTATGTCCTCTTATTTGGTTTTCGCGATAGCACATTTTTGACAGTTTCCAAGATTATCTGTGTATAATAAGGTAAACTGTGAATTCAACATGGTAACCTTCTAGTATCAAACATTATGGAGGCACAAATCCTCCCAACATTTTTATTAAGTTTTTAATGACTTTTTCACAATTTTTAAAAGTTTTTTGTTTGGAAAGGACACCCCACGGAACTTTGACCAGGTGAGTAAGTTCTTGGATAGGAAGGGGACACTGGAACAAATGGAGAATTAAAATTTCATAATGATTTTCAGTTCCAAGGAAAATCCTTCCTTCCTTCCATGCCACATATCTGACAAAATGTTTTTTACTGAAGTAGCAAGGAAGTAGAACTACTCGTTGCATTTTTTCCATGAAAAGAGAAAAAAACAATTCATACCTCTACCTTGAAAATTTGGGGACTTCGTATTCAAAAATATGAACAATATTGATGAATTTGTAGGCCACCTCCACAGCCTGAATCTAAGATATGTTGAAAGGATAAAAGGGTTCGACCCTAGCAGAATTTTTGTAGAACATCTACTGGCAATTGGCTTCAACAATTATTTTATTAATATTGTTTTGAATGAAGACAGAGATAATGACTCGGGCACTCCTTCTCATGACATTGGAGACCTGGAAACAATACTCAGCACCAATGAGTCATACAAATAGAAAGGAAAAGGTCCCAGCAAGAAGAGTGTCCAATCCCCAACTGTCACTCCAAAAATTAAAACATCTCGGAGTAGTGCTCCAATGGCCCACCCAATTAAGAAAATGACCCACATGTCTTCAGGCGGAAGAGGAGATAAAAACCCTCCTTCAGGAAAAATTGAAAGATCCCATAAACTTCCCTTGAGGAAGAAAAGAAAAAATATTGTGCAAGAAGAGGAAGAACCTCGATTCGAAAGTGATATCCACGACTTCTCCCTTGAAGATATGGAACTCGAGACTGATATCGAAAAAGTGTTCCCCCACACTAATCAGCTAGGGGACATAGCTCACAAAAATATTTTGATGGAAATAATTGAGAGTGAGACCTTCAATGAAGAAGAGACTTTTGTATTTCAGAGTGTTGTTTTTGACAGGGAGTCCAAAAATTTAATTATTTAGAAAAGAGATGTAAACAACAAAAAGGGGAAATCTCGTTCATAGGTTAAACTACAGAACATGCAGTCTTCCCAAATTTCCATAATTCACTAAGAAAATGGAGATGCTCTAGACTATTCTATTGGAGGCCTTGAATCAGAGAACACCAAGTTAAAGGAAAGAGTCAAAGAATTGGAAGAATCTTTAATTCGTCCTCCAGTACTTGCTAGTCCTTTAGCAATGATTGGGCCTACCAGACCTGTAGCTAAACTAAAAGTTTCTTCAAGCCTACTCACATCAGCCAAGGGATATGTGGAGAATAACATTAATAAAATAATGGAATTAATTATAGAGGCTTGGGATATGTCAAAGAACATGGTCTCTTTTGGAATGAGGGCACATGCCTTCCATGAATATTTACAGGAAGATTTGAAAAATGAAGAAGGCTTTTACCTTGACGCAGTCGTACCCTTCGATGTTAAATTTACCAATATGACAGAGTTGAGAATAAGAAAGGAGGATCTCCCTTCTCCGAACTAGATAAAACAACTGAACGCATGATGGAAGTAAAAGGTTAAAAACTTGAATATAATTGTCCAAGCATGTGACCAAGTTGTATTGAAGAAGGAAGAACTATTCAAGAGACTGACTGAGATAGACCTGGATGGAAGCACCAATGAGGTCCAAGACCCTAAATTGATCCTTAACTCGTTGTTCCTAACCAAGCAATCCTTTGATGAACAAGTTGAGATCTTTAAAGGGTTATCATTTGAAAATTTCTATGGCATTCTTGAGTATAATGAAGATGACGTAGACAATTGGCTAGTGGATTATTCAGTAAAAAATAAAGATATTGAAGAAGCTTTGCGTAATATTTCCATTCATCTAAGGGACTTGGAGAGTGAGATATTCAATACAAAATATGGCATGAAATCAATGTGGCACCAATGAGAAGCTACATCAAAGAGTGGTTTAAAAAAGCTATTGACAAACTGGCCGATGAAGGGCAAAAGGAACTTGAGACGGTTCCTGTAACCGTCGATGAAAGAAATAAAAGGACATCAGCAAGAAGGTGACAATAGGAGATACCATCATAGTAAGTTCATACTGATCACATCCATCTTTCTTTATCAAGTCCTTCATCCAGTTACTCCACATCTTTAAATAGAAATCGTTAATTGAAGACTAATAATTTCCTTTCTCTTCTTACCAGGTCTTGTTGTCTTCCGTCGCCCACTTTATTCCTTCTACAAACTTCATTCTTATATATATATTCTTTATGGTGCGTGGGAGCCCCGATCCCATTATTTATGACAAACGCATTTAAATTTCGAAGAATATGTAATAAACCATATATTTTTTATAGATTTCAAGAGAGTTATTTTGGGAACAATCTCGACTGTACTTTGTAACCTAGTTTTTTGAATATAAAGTATTTGAGGTTGATATATCATTATCTTTATTTGAGCTCCCCATGTATCACTCTGTCAAAGTTCTCGTATGCCTATGGATCATTTCCTTTTATTTTTATGTGATTAGAAATATTTAGCCAAACTATGATGGATGTGAGGAAATTTTTCTTATTTACATTAAATGTGTGAATGTGTGTGGTTCCTGGTCCATCCTCAGGAAATTTATTTAAAATAAAATAAAAACATTTTCTATTTTTGCATATTTACTTTTTCTTTGATTACCACAACAGACTTTTGTGAAGTCCCACATTCTGAAGACCTAGAGTCCCATGAAAATCCTAATAGAGGAGTACCACCTCTCTAAAAATGCAGGGGTATTTGTATCCTCATGAGTTTTTCATTTTGGTCCTAACGGATTCAAGCATCAAAATTTTTGGCAACCATATTGGGGACATGAACTAAAAATTTGGAACCTGGCCCAACGTTTGTGAAAGAATATATGACTTTACCCCAAGGTAATTAACCCCATTTGGAAATTGGATTGAATAATCAATGAAGCATTTTACACCAGTTGTACAATATGGTAATAAAAACAACCCAGAATCGAGAAGAGTGAGAAGGTTCTTGGAAGATATCAATACAAAAAGAAGAAAGAGAAATCCTCCTAAGATAGAGGAGATAAGAATGACAAGATCGAAGAAATCAAAGGCTAGCTATAGAAGCACAAGAACAAGTTCGAGATTGAAGCTGGACGAATACAAGGGATCCATTACCAAAATTAAAAGTAAGAAAATATCTATTCTTAGAAGTGAAAAGTCTAGCCCTTAAGTCTCCCCAGACGTGGTATCGAGAGACAAACATCCCCGAGACGAGCATAATGAGGAGAGACAAGGAGGTGGAAGAGATGTCACAAGAAATCAAGGAATCCCAGGGTTTGAAAATAGAAGGAGGGTAAGAGATTCCCCTCTTAATATTATAGGTGAGAAACATGAGCTCCCTGTTCTCCCTAAGGGTACCTTGAAGGAATTTTATGGAGATGGAGCAATCGATGTAAAGAGGCATCTTCATTTATTTCTTCATGTTTGTGACTTTCATCGTGTTGAATATGATGACATCATGGTAAGGTTGTTTCTACAAACCTTATCAGAAAGAGCTTATGAATGGTATACAACATTTCCCAGTAGATCCATTCCCTCGTTTAACAATATCGAAGCTATGTTCCTAACTATGTTTTTCCCTCCAATTTCTTACCATACCCTCCTCACCAACTTCACCCAGATTGGGTTGAGGAAGAATGAAAGGATACAAGATTTTAATCTCAGGTTCAATAATACCTTGAGTAGAATTCCAGAAGATAAATACCAAATGACCCAGTCATTCTCGGTTGTTATAAGAATTCAATGCCCCCAAATGTAAAATATGCCATCAGAAAATCCCAAATGGATAATTTGGAGGAGGCAATGAATAAAGCCACTGAGATGGAAGAAATTATGATTGAAATGGGTGTCGACCCCAACATTATATTGGGAAGAGTACAAAGGAATCTGGGGGGATTAAGTATTGATGACCAAGGAACTTCTAGCTCAAGATAAAATGAGGAATACAAGCCTCAAGTGGTTCAAAGTCAAGTGGCGACAGGAGGATTTTTCAAGGGGACCATACCTGACGTAAAGGTTGATCTCATGGAGGCGTAGGAAACTAAGAAAAGAATTGAAATTGCGAAGATGAATAGAACCATCAAACAAATGTAGAACAAGATAACCAAAATCAGAAGGGGAGATAATAACATGCCAAACCCAAGAATGCCAATCCCTGAGCAAAGGATGTTGGAAATATGGATACAACAGAGATGACGCAGATGATCAAGGTTGTCATTGATGGCAATCGATTGTTTATGAAGAACAGATGCTGAAACACGCTGCAATACAAATGTAAACTATGCGAACTGCTGCAA
>JZKD02S1871617.1:159203-171421 GCA_000966675.3 Picea glauca
GTTCTCCGAGTCTATACCCTTGCTTGGACATCTACAAAGTATTTCAGTTATCAGTTGACATCTTCTAACTTCATACTTTGGGGGGAAATCTGTTACACGTCAAAATTACTCAGCTCGATAAGTGTCGCATGTTCCTCTCAATTGCCGTAAGTGTCGCATCTTCCTTACAACTTTTGCAGGTGTCGCAAGTTGGTCACAAGTGTCGCAAATGATGTTCGAACATACTGCCATGTCGACGACACTAAGAAGACACTTATAACATCTCATATGCTTGATTTGAAGAAGGAGAACTGGTTTACTGAAGTCAAATAACTCTTGACACCTGAAGAGAGCTCTGAAACAAAGGTTTTGAGGAGGAGCGCTCCCCTATTTCAGCCCTAGAAGCGTTGGCGCTCCCCTACAAGGCTTCAAGGAGCGTTATAACGCTCCCCTTCCCCCTCTAAAGGAGTGCTACTCATCTTGAAAGTGTTGGCGCTCTCCTAAATCTTACCAGGGAGCGCTACAGCGCTCTGATGCCCCTTCTAAGGGAGCGCTACCTAATCTAAGGAAGTAGTTGGCCCGTTGAGGAGAATAAGGGGAGGATCTTTCGAGATTAGGAGGCAGTTGTATTCGAATTATTGGTTTCATAAAGAGATCCCTGATCTAAGGAGAAGGTTCCCAACTTGTTCGAAAGATAACTCAAGAGGTTGAGCTCTTCTGAACCTATATAAACAGGCTCTGTGATGGTGGAAAAGGGGGAAGAACTGCTGATATGAAACTTATGATCTTGGAGGAAACACACAGTCAGCCAAAGGAGAGTGATCAGTGAAGTTGTTTTTATCCAGGTTGTGGATCTTTCAGGCAAGGGTTAGATGAAGAGGAATTGTCGAAGCTGTCGCATTCACATCTACGATTGTAAGTACTGTTGTCGTTATTCTCATCAATATGACATGCTTGGCCTGTTTCTTTCTAGTTTATGTCTAATGTCACATGAACTTATCATTAATTGATAGATCTATTTTCAAGCTAATATCAATAGAGTAGGAAGTGCTTGTATCTTGTTTGTCCGCAGAACTCAGCGAGGAGCAAAGGATTGGAGCGCAACTCAGAGTGTGCAGGGAAAAACGTCGATAAAGAGGTACCTCTGTCATCCTTACTTCTCATGTGTTAGTTTAGATAGATTTTAAAGGAAGACAGTGTCCACGTTAAGAATTTTTTGTCTTAGAGTTAGGGTCAAGCTCTTTGAGGAAATCTACCTGTCTGCAGGGAGATTTTCCTACAACAGAGGCATTGGGCATGAGTTGCACTAAGTATTATGAAACCAATGAAATCATATAGGCAATTGATTCTAGAAAAGTGCAAGCGTACAGAGAAATCAAGGATTTTTATGCTTGGATTACAGCAGCCCCCCATATCATTACAGTTTTCAATATTATTGTGGTATACCTTCCTCCATCATATGGAGTTGTGCTGGGAAGAGACTGGACATCCATGATCGATGGATATATAATGAAAAATGAAAGTTGTATGATGCTACCAGGAAAAGAGGGAGTGATGATTAAAGTACCTCATGAACATAGAAAACCCTTCTCTTTCAAAAATAAGGACTATGAATTGATGGAATATTATATAGATGTCGGGATTTGAAACTATGTTATCCTAGAAATGGAGCACAACTAAATCCTAGAGAAAGTTCAAGGCGCAGGGAAACAAGAACGTTTATTTGAAGGCTACTGGAGGATTTCATTGGATGGAGCCTGTTCAAAATCTAGAAATGGAGTTGGAATTGTTCTTTTGAATCCAAGTAATACTATGCATCCCCATGCTGTAAGACTAGATTTTTCATGCACAAATAACGAGGCAAAATATGAATCCTTGATTTAGGGGATGATCCTTGCACAAGAAATGAAAATATAACATCTCGTTGTAATTGGAGACTCGGAGTTGGTCATCAATCAGGTTACCCATAGGTATAAAATAAAAAAGGAAAGACTTAATGATGCAGGAGCATCTACTTCAAAGTCAACAACGCACGCATGGAGGCAAACAAATGACATCTCAGCAATGACAAAATTTCAAATCAAGCATTAACTTCGGAATTTAATTGGTTGTTGAGATATTTTGTAATCATGATTTTAAAAATTTAACTTGTTTGTAAAGTCATGAAGGACTGTAAGGGATTTCAGATATGGAGTGTCGACTCTATCTGGAAATATCTAGTAGTTATTGTAATAGGACCAAGTAGGTAACAACCTTGAATTTGATAGGATAGATTGCAAACAAGACAAGAGAGATCGTGGAGTGGTCCTTAGATAGTTTTTCATTATTTTATTGTAGCATATAGACATAATAGAGAGATTAGTATAATAGATTAAAGTAGCAGAAACACTATGTAACTTGTTTTTTCATGAATGAATAGAACAGACGGAAATTGTCCCAAATCCTTTGACTGTGTTCATTTCATGTGTGATTGAATGAATGTTGATTTATATGTTTATGATCTAGTTTATTTCGTTCATGTGTGATTGTTGGAGAGATTGACTATATGAGTTCATGACGGAACTGGATGATTTTCAATTGTTTCTCTTATAATACTTATATGCAAGGTGTGCATCTCGAACACAAGGAGTACGTCGACTAAGTCTCGGATTGACTCAGAGAAGTTCAGAGAGAATCATAGAAACTTAGACCAGGTGCAAGGTGTGCACAGTGTCTAGAAGCCAAAAAGCTTCGAATAACTAGTGTAGAAGAACGCCAGGTAGGCGAGAAGCATTTTCTTTTCAAGAAAATCCTTCGAACTAAGTTTTTCAAAATCCATAGAATGCAAGTTGTGCATGGGAGATCGAAATCCTTTCAAGGGTAAAAGATCATAAGAGATAACACTTTTCACGAGTGTTGACAAGATCCCAGAGATGGATTCGTCGAGAGAACAAAGGTTTGGAACCTTTGGAAGAGAATAAATATTTTGGGCGAAGAGATATTAGAAGCTCGGGAGGGAGAATGACCGTGACCATTAGATCATAGTGAAAAGAGGCCAACAGTCATCGGATCAGAAGGAAGTGCACGAGCCTTAGAACTTCATGTACAGAGGAGAGAGAATCTATCGGAACTGAAACTTGAGATTCCTGAAGTTTGGAAACTCAGAATAGAATCTCGACCATTCAATCAGTGTGATATATCTGAGCCATCAGATCACTGGAAGCGAAGATCAAGCATCGAATCGCTAGGATAAATCATAGTCATTGGTTGTTGTGAGCTCAGGAGGAGGAGCAGTTTGAAACTTGATATTTCATAAGTCTGGAGCCCTAGAACACCGAGATGGAATCTCAATCATTCAATTGATCAAGCGTGAGCCATTAGATATCGTGAGTTCATAAGGAGTCGAGTTTGAAACTTCAAACTCACAGAGTGTGGAGAGTAGAAGAGTCAGAGTATATCTGGATCATTGATTCAGGAGTGTATGTGTCAGCAGATCAAAAGATCTAGAGGAAGGTGGAAGTTGAAACTTGAAACACACAAAGCATGGAGAGCCGAAGAGTCATGAGTTGTTGATATGTGAGGAGACACTTGTCAACAGATCTCGTACTCTGGGGAAAAGCTGAAGTGAACTTTCAGTTTGAGAATTGAGATCGTCGGACTGCAAAGACCCGAAGCCCTGAGGTAGGATATGGACTGTGAGATCTAAAGGAGATGTGGCATGAATCTGTGAACTCTGGGTAAATTCCTAAAGTGATTCACAGCCATTGGATTCAGAGAGACGTGGTGCAAATCTATTAACTCCAGGTAAATTCCTAAAGTAGTCCTCGATCATTGGATCAGGAGGATCACACATCAGTATATTTTATACTTAGAGTAAAAGTCATTATAAGAAAGGGGTTTGATATTTGAGATCTCATAAGTCTGGAGACCCGGAGGAAATCTCGATCGTCGATCAAGAAGAGGGTCATTGGACCATTGATCTAGGTTGAAAGGTCAAACACCCAAGTGAAGGCAGGGTCGTTGATTTATGGGGCAGGTGTCCATTGATATCCAGTTATGGAAGGTTGGAGTACGAAAAAGAGATGAGTTTGGGATTTCAAACTCCCGGAGTCTGGAATTGAGAAGAGAACCTTGACCGTTGATTCAGGGAGAGCTGATATGGTATGTAGATAAGAAGGGAGAAGGTTTGAAATGTCGATTTGGACATTATCGTCAAGATTTTGAGATCGATGATCCCGTGTCATTGCAGGGACAGAATTTGTGAGGAGTTTAAGGAATCGAGGGAAGGACGCAATTTGAACCATGGTTTCACCGAGGGAACACGTGGAGGCTAGAGGAGCATTGCAGGCCCAAAATAAGTTTGACTCCAAACTGCTTGTGACTGCACCCTCAATCATGTGGTCATAGCCCTAGGTCACATCAAAAGAGGGATTATTTGAAAGGGAGCTAACGTCGACACTCTGAGTTTTTTGCAACAGAGTGAAAGGGATGGTCAAGGGTTGTTGTCAAACCTTGTTGTCATCCCTACATGTTTTTTATATTTGAACGACAAAACGACACTTCCTGTAGCTGCCTTCACCTCATCCTGTAAATGTTATCATTTGGGGATTATTACTGGATTACAATAGATGGTGAATAATTGTATTTTCTTTTCTTATTTTGTTCCATGTTTGATTCATGACTGAAAGCATCAATCAAACATGAGAACTTGGTTTCGTATTATATCCCTATTCAAAGCATGTTTCTAAAAGATCATTGTGCTTACATCTACTTCATAATTCATTCTTGAATGATTTTCCTTTTGATTTTATCGAATGTCGATATAATACCTATGTTGATTTGCATTTGAATTGTAAACTTATTTATTTGAATCCTTTGTAAATTGACTATAGTCATGGCTAGACATGAAAATTAAATGCACCAGAATCATATCATGTACCTGATCTTTGGCTGGCAGAATGAATTGACAATCCTTTAATTATGATTCAAGGGTCTGTGTTATTCTCTGTACCTGAGGATTTCATTACCAGAAGCACTCAAACTTCATGCCCGAAACCTTGGTGTTTGTACTATGATTGTGCAAGGGTTTTGTTTGGTTTCTTTCTATTCTATTCGCTCAGTTTTGTTTCCCCTTCTCTTTCCATCTAAACCCATAGCTATCTTGAGTCGCCCCTATTACAACCTGGTCATTCTCTTAATGGATCATGTTTTCCAAATAGAGTCGAATGGCCCTCAAGTGTTGTTGTCTCATGATGATGGGATCGAGGATTTGAAAGCCAAGGGCTGGGATAATTTCATTAAGAGGTTCGACGGGTATAAACTTCGTGCAGCTAAGGAATTTTCCCAAACATTTGATGGGTATAGAGCGAAAGTTGGAGACATCCAGTAGGAGGTGATTGAAGGGTTTATTAGCGAAGCCACAAGGCTCCCATCCTCCGGTCAGAAGTGGTTTAAAAACTCAAAAATCGATGAAGTGCCCTGGAGTCTTTTCATGACTTCCAGAAAGATTGATTGTTGTGAGAAAGGTATTCTTGTTTCTCTACTTAAGGTTAGATGGCATGGTCTCTTATCAGTTCTTAAACAGTTTATAACCTGTGAAGGTCATTATGGCCTAGTTTTTCTTTATCATGTGTGGTTTCTTATGCACTTTATAAGTTTCCATCTGAATGTTCCGTTTTATTTACTAAGGAGTTTGTACAAGATATAAAAAAGATACAAGAAGAAAAGCCTCGACTCTAGCCTCTTTCACCGTGGCCTGATTAAAATGTTGTTGGTTCATCGTTTGACAGCCATGGGTGATGACTGGGATAGGTTCTTATCTCGAAATGATTTTACTACAGCGATTCCTATAGAAACCCCTATGTTGGATAAGCCTATGATAGAGAAACATTTTGATTTCTCAAGTAACGAACCAGAAATTTTAAGGAAAACCCCTTGTGACAAGGTAATACGCAATCAATTTTTATATGGGAAACAGTATGTTGGTTCTGAGTTAAATAAAACCCCTAAGAATGAATTAATTGTTGCCCATAACACTACTATAAAGTTTGATAGAAAAAACCCTCGCAAACAGTCAAAACAAAAGCAAGCAATGTTAGGGTTCCGAAATAAAAGGGTTGGTTGACTCATTTCGAGAAGTCTGCTTAATTGATTTAAGCCTCATTTGAGTTCGATCGATACAATCGAGATCAATGAGGATTCAGATCCCAAAATTGAGGCTTTTCTCGTAGAAGAAGATCCAGATTGTCATAAGCTGGATCCTAATAAGCCATATGACTATGTTAACAATCTCCCTCCATGTCTCGAGGATAGCAAGGGGTTTACTGGTATTAAGCTCGGTGAAGGGTCGGCAACAGGTAGTGTTGATGTTCTTACACCCAACTATACACTACATTGACAGATCACTCCTTTTGTGCATTGCGAGGTTTGCTTGCATTAGATTGAAAGGTACTATAATGACATCCCCATTCTACAAGAAAGAATTAAATATCTCACCAACCACAATGAATTACTCATAAAATAAAATCGTGAACTCAAAGCAAATGAACAGAGACAAGCCAAGCATCTCAAGAAGACATGCAACATTGTGATAAAGAATGCAGACAGTGTAAAGGCCGTAATCAATTCTGAGTTATCTTGATCCATGTTAGTCATTGGTTTAAATGGTAAAACGGTCTTTTCCCTCTTATTATAGTCATGTTATTTTTTTTTAAATCAAATTGATTAAACTTAGATTTCTTTTACCAATATAAGACTGGCTACATAATAGAGAGATTTTGTAGCCAAGTCATTTTTATATAAAATTTAGTAATTAGTTATTAATAAATTGTCTAACTTGTTCCTATTTTGTTTTTCAGGATATGGTATATCTAATGTTGATCTTATGGGATGGAACATGTTCGATCTAGTTGATTAGTATCTCCTTTTGTTTAGTTTGTAAATAGGAAAAAACTTTCATAAATTTTTGAAGATATAGTTTGATCATGAGTGGTTGTAGGCCCTCCATATTTGTAATGTTTTGATCTTATGAGATCTGATCCTATAGTAGGAGATAGGAAGTTTAGATTTCAAAAAACTCTTTAAATACTCTCTATTTTGTAAATGAGAGGCATCTCGTCCTGGAATCAAAGATGGATGAATGATATCCCAAGACTTAATGGAACAACGTACATCATTTTGGTTGTAGTCCTTTGTTAATGGTGTTTCATTAATGTCTTTTTTTATTTAATCCTGATGCATTAATATGTACTGTAGCTTTAGACTCAATGATATATTATGTTTCAAGAAATTCATGTTACAAATAATCGTTCATAATTTATTGTTCCAGATATTCACACTGTGGTCATCTTTTCGATTTGAATATCCAAATTTCTATTTGATGTTTAAGTTGAACAATGAAGTGAATGTATTACACTTAGATTTATCTTATTGTAATTATTTACAATCATAAGATCACAGAATTAACGTGTGTTCTCTATTCTGTTTCTAAAATCCTGGTTGCCAATACATTCTGTGAATTTATTCAAAACAGTTTCAGTATAAGTCTATTTCAGATTTATCTCGTAGGCGTGGTAGCTGGATTTTGTTGATTCATATAGAGGCACGGACACATCAGACAAACTAATATCAGGTTAGCTGCTTTGTTTCCATTTTCTGTCGTTTATATATTAGCAGATCCAGAAAGTGTAGATTGGCTTTGACTATATGTACATCTGTGTTTCATAGTT
Organism: Picea glauca; assembly: GCA_000966675.3. Classification (NCBI taxonomy): domain Eukaryota; kingdom Viridiplantae; phylum Streptophyta; class Pinopsida; order Pinales; family Pinaceae; genus Picea; species Picea glauca. The sequence continues at coordinate 166,889 of JZKD02S1871617.1, forward strand.
TATTTAATTCAATTTTTGTTATATTTATAGAAAGAAAACAAAAAGTATTTAAATGTGACTTCTTTATTTTCTTCTCAAAAGCAATTATTTTCACCTTAAATTCGTAAGTTTCTAGTAAAACTTGCAAATCTGTAAATGTTGTTCATAAGTGAAATTTTTATGTTTTTCTTTTCTACGTAAAAAAATTTACAATAGTTATATCAGGGTATGTATATATTTAATATATTTGTGATAATTAGTTAATTCTTTTACGATTTTAGATTGGCTAACGGAGCCATTAAACCTGTCATAACAAGTTACACCAAATGGCTTGGGTTACTAGACAACCCCGGACCGGACTTGTTCTTCCAGGTGACGGTCGATCAATTTATCCCGTCAACAAATGGAACTAGAAGGAGGGCCTGATTGCAATTGATGGCAGGTGGAAGTCATAAGACTCCTCCCCCACACACTCTCTCCCCTGTAGTAACACGTAGTCACTCAGAAAACAACATTAATTCTGAAACAAAAACTACCTCAAACGATAATCTTGAGTTTCCCATTGAACCTGTAACACCAACTTCTCAAGGCGCTGACATACAAGAAATTGTTTGTCGGTCACTTATAAGGACACACAGTGCTTTGGCCCATATTAGACAACCTGTTAGGCCTCTCAATCAACCTTTATATTTCTCGGATATCCAAGAACAACTTGAAGGAACTGGTCTACTTTTAATCCTATGGGAGATAATACTATAGATCATGTCGAAACCCCTACTCTTAGAGTTGGAGGATCTGGTATCCTGCCTTCCCCACCTAGTTCATCTCCATCCTCTTCGGGAGGAGAGTCATATGAAAAAGGCAGTTCCTTGTCTGAACCATCTCATCCTTTGACACCACCTACACCCATGGAAAACCAAAACAATCCCACCAGACCCTAGCTCGATCAAGATGTCGTGGCTGTACCTGGACCTCAACATCCATTGCCAAAGAACCCAGAGAAATGGCTACCTAAATTCGATTTGGATTCTAAGAAATCTGTCGAAGATCACATAAAGAAGTTTATGTTGAACATTAGACTCCGAAGCGTAGAGCATGAAGATGTAGTATGCAGACTCTTTCCTTATACTTTTGAGGGAAATGCCTCCACATGGTATTTCTCCCAATAGGTCCAGACCATTGTCTCTTGGGACAAATTCAAAACCTATTTCTTAGAGAAATTTGGAAATGATAAAACCCCTGAAGTATTGGTTATGGAACTCTCTAGCCTAAAAATGAACCCTAAGGAGAAAGTAAAATATTTTAACCAAAGATTACTTACATTAAAGAATCAAATTCTCACAGCTTCAATGCATGCTGAGAGTCTAATTGTTGCATATTACACCAAATCTCTACATAATAATATAGAAATTTGGGTTAAAAGGTCTAAAAAACCTACATTGATGGAAGCCTTCGAAGAAACCAACCAAATTGAAAAGGATATTTTAAGCTTGAAAGAAAATCTCAATAGTGAAGTTGAAACGGATTCACCTTCTCAAAAAAAAATAGAAATCCTTACAAGGCATCCCCAAGTCAAAGGTCAACCGAAAAATTTAGACCTGGAAAGCTTGCAGAAATCTTTTCAAAAACTATCAAATCAAGTCATTGACTTGAAGAGATCAGTCAAGGAGGAATCCTCAAGCAAAGAAAGCTTCAAAACCTCCTTTCAGAAAACCTTTTCCTCCCAATCGGCCAAACCAGACCACTGAAGGTCTCAATTTCGAAATCTTGCAATACGCTTTGCAAACCATTATTGAAGCACATGATAATTATATTCCTCCTGAAATTTCAGAAGACATAGTTGAGGAAGAAGTACTTGAAGAAGAGGACTCATATCCTAATATCTTCGGACACTTTTCTGACAATATCTTTCAAGCAAACTTTGAAACTGTCCACCCTTACAACACGAGAAGCAAATCACAGAGTAAACCCTTTTCTGAAATGGGCAATAATGTGCCTCCAAAATAGTTGAAACAAACTGAAATAAAACAAAGTTCAGAAGGCCTCGTCTTAGAATATGACTTGATTGAAGATCTAAAAAAATTGAGGGTTAATATTTATGTTTACAAGCTTTTGAAATTTCCTCTTATTCTGCAGAAAATGCTTCAAAATATCGTAGAAAACAGTAAGAACAATGGTCCTAGCAGCAAGAAGACTATAGAAATTAGTTCTAAAAAAACCAAAAAGATCCCCACTAAAACGACATCCGAACTTCCGGATAGAAGGGATCTAACTGAAAAAACTGTATCAAATGTAGATAAAATTGTTTTAGGGACAGCGACAAAAAATCAACAAATTTTTGTTGTTAACACTCATAAAAATGTCCTGCCTTATTAACTTTTGAAATTTTCAATAGAAATGTACATAATTGCATGGTGGATTTCGGCGCATCATCAAATGTGATGCCTTTATCTGTTTTCCAAAAAATTAACGCAAAGGTTCAACCTTCTTGTCTCAAAATCATTCATCTCGATCGGATGAACGTTAAGGTAATCGACGAACTTAAGAATGTTCTAGTTAGGTTATCTTCTAATCCTAACATTCACCAAATTATTAACATCATTGTTGTTGACATCCCAAAATTCTATGGTTTATTTTTAAGCAGGGACTGGTCCGAGCAACTACATGGTTACTTTGCCACAGACTAGTCTCGTTTGTGGTTGCCAAAAAATGGACAACCAAATCAAATTAGGATAAACCACGAACGTTATCTCAAGCATACCGTGACAGATATGAATGATACGAATGAACCTTTTACTGCATCAACTAATTAATTCAAAATGTAGGGAATGAACACTTTCTTCGGTAACTTCATGACCGAAATTTTGCCCTTCACAGATCCTAGGTAACAATCAAAACTTATGACCTGCACTCACTCATCAGCTCTGCCAAGTGTGTCAAACACTGCTGACAAAGCTCAAATCTAGTCATTGTACTTTTACAGATCCAAATATAGAGAAGGAGTCAGTGCAGGATGTGTACTCATCGACCCTGAAGGTAATAAAACTTTCATTGTCTGTCGATTAGAGTTTGAATGCACTAATAATATTGTCGAATACGAAGCACTCCTACAAGGGCTTAAGAAATCTTTGGATATGGACGTAATAAATTTAATGGTGTTTGGTGATTCAGAAATCGTTGTCAAGCAGGTAAGAAACTCCATGCATTGCTTTTCACCACATCTCAGAAGTTATCAAACCGAGGTATGGAGTTTGATACAAAAATTTGCAGCGTTCAACATCAATTCCATTCCTAGACTAAGTAATTTGGAAGATGATTTATTGGCTAATGTTGCTTCTAAAAATTTTCCCACAGAAGGTCTCTCTCTGAATGCATTTTCGATTGAATTATTGTTCAGGCCATCGATCCCGGACAACATCACCAATTGGAGAATATTTGACAATGACCAATATTTCATCGACTTCTTGCATATGGAGGACACTTTCCAAGGTGCAATTATCGATGAAGGCACTCACGATGAAAGCCTCTGCAACTTCACGGTAATATCAGATCCTAGATCTCATGAATCGATGTTTGATCTAGTAAACTCTATTCCTAGATCCGTTGTAAGACTACAAAAGTTTAATGATTTACATGATAAATTTAGAGGGTCAGTCAATTGTAAAAAGAATAGTTCTTCCTTGACTTATGAAACGATAAATCTAGGGACTAAAGATAATCCGCAAAATATCAATTTGGGAATGGGATGCTCCGAACAAGAGCGATCTACCTTTATAAAACTGTTTAAATAATTCAAGGACATTTTTTCCTGGACATACGATGATCTGAAAACATTCAATCCTAATATAATACAACATGTCATCCCCATGAAACCACAAACTCAGCCATTTCAATAGAAATTAAGAAAGATGCACCCCAAATTAGAGTCGAATGTCAAGAAAGAATCAAATAAATTACTAAATGCAAAGATAATTTTTCCAATGAGACACACACAATGGGTGTCTAATCTAGTTCATGTAAGGAAGAAAAGTGGTGAAATTCAACTCTATGCCGATTTTCGCAACTTGAACCGTGCGTCTCATAAAGAAAACTATCCCGTTCCTCCAATGGAACAAATTCTTCAGCATGTATCTAGTTCCGAAAGACTGTCACTGTTAGATGGTTTTTCAGGATACAACCAGGTCCTCATGTCTCCGGCAAACCAGTTAAAAACCACTTTTTCGTACCCCATGGGGCACTTATGCCTACAGGAAGATGCCTTTTAGACTTATAAATGTTGAGGCCACTTGTTAGAAAGAAATGGACATTGCTTTTCGTGGCCTCATAAATCAATCAGTAGTGGTCTATCTTGATGGCGTTAACCGTTTTCTCCAAAAACAAGAAAGAACACTTGTCTCACCTTAGGACTATTCTAGAATGATGTCGCAAGTATGATATATCTCTCAACCCTAAGAAGTCAGTCTTTGCAGTGGAAAAAGGAAAACTGCTGGGGTTCATAGTGTCCAATGACAGAATTATCAACGATCCCGAAAGAACTTAAGCCATTTCCAAACT
>JZKD02S1871617.1:172613-187488 GCA_000966675.3 Picea glauca
TAGAACCTTCTAAGAAGTCCTCTTACATTTATTATGTCTAACTACCATAGTGGGCCTTATTTAATAATATAGTGGACCTAGTCCACCTTACATTGAATGACCTCCACTATTATCATTGTGGGCCCTCTGGGCCCCCCCACTACCTCTCTAGCTACCTTACACATGAGGTGTTAATATTTGGGTACTACTGGCCCACGTTATTTAAATATGTCCATGTGTTATGTCGTAAATGCATAATCTGCCAAAAGGATGTTGGACGAGTGAAAAATGCACCATTTCCTTTGTAGCCTGTTTCAGTGGATTCACCTTTTTAGCAGTGGGGTCTTGAAATCATAGGGACAATTAACCCTGCTTCTTCACAGCAACATAAATATATCATTACAACAATGGATTATTTTACCAGATGGTCCAAAGCTGCACCTTTGAAAGTGGTAAACACTAATAAGGTAGTATCTTTCCTTAACTTGAATATCATTACTAGATTCGGCATTCCAAAATGTTTAGTCTTTGATAACGCATATTATTTCTCATCCCTCGATATGAATGTATTCACCTTAGAAAAAGGGATTAAATTGAAATATTTTTCCAGCTCCTACCCCCAAGGAAATGGCCTAGCAGAATCAACAAACAAAAATTTGATCAAGATCATTAAGAGGACAGTCTCTGAAAACCACAAGAACTCGCACAACGCTTTGTTTAATGCACTATGGGCTAACAGAGTAACACCCAAATCTTTTGTTGGTAACTCTCCTTTCTTTCTCGTTTATGGGAGAGAGATAATCCTACATCCTCATGTTCTTCTCCCATCTCTGCAATTATCACAGAAAGTCCAAGAAGAGATCTGCCCTCCTCTGGAAAGTCGAATCAATGCCTTATTAAAACTGGAGGAAGTAAGAGTGAAAGAAAAGAAGAAGTTGGATCAGCATCAACAGATTGTGAAAATTTGGTTTGATTCAAACTCTTATTCTGATAGAAACTTCGAGGTATGAGACTTGGTTCTCAAATGGAATAAAACTCACGAGGGTAAAAGGGAACACACCAAGTTCCAAAACCTGCGGTTGGGACCTTTCATAATCGTTGAAAAAATAGGACCCAGCTCTTTCTGTCTACACAATTTGGAGGGACATCCAAACACCTTCCCGGTGAATGGCCAATCTCTCAAAAGGTATTTTTCCTGATTTTTCCAGATCCACCTTGTACATATTTTTCTTTGTTTAATTTTTTCTTTTGTTTTTCTATTTTGGTTCTTTTCATTTTTCTTGATTTTTCTGTGTTCGGAGTGAATTCGTTTTTGTGTCACATTTTGGTTCATGAAAGGAAATTGGAATGTCTCATCATAAAGTAATAGTCATGGTCATCTCAAAGTATCATTGTTTTAAGTTGTTGAAAATCGGACTAACAAAAGAAACTTCATGTTCAGACTAGTCTTCTTGGTTTCATTTTATAATCATGAGAAGATATGATCATCATTAAAACTCTTTACATTGTCCCTATTTTTAAAGAAAACAACTCATGTATGCCTTCCTGTCCCTGCAAAGTTATTCTTATCAAAAAACTAAATTCAAATCATGATAAAGGTCATCAAGCGAAAAATTAAGTTGGAAGACATCAAGTGTTACGGAATCTGGAATTTTCAACATCACCCCTCTCTCGTGACAATCATAAAAATTGTGAATAACTTATAGAGAGTTGTGGGAAGTGTCTGTAAACCCGCCGAGATATTGAAAATGTCTACAGGCAGTGGGTAAATGCATGCATGATGCCAAGACAACTTTGTCAGAGTACTAAACAATCCTGCTGACAGCGAAGCAATGTCGAGTTCAAGAAAATTATCAGGTATAAATATTTTTTGATATTAATCGTGAAATGCCCTTCATTTTTGAATTGATAATGCTTGAACAGGGTAGATGCGTCAGAGTGGGTTAATTGACATCCATGTCGAGGCTATGGATGTCTACTGGCAGCAACAACCCTGTCAACAACATTGGAGTTATTGGCTTAAATATTGTTTCTCTCGTAATTAAAACTTGTCACCAGATAGCATTTGGACAGAAAGACATCTAACACTAGACTGAGTGATGTTTTTGAATTTGATTGAGATACTTGACTCACTATTGATTGTTCTTTAAATTCTCAAACCATTCTGATCCATCTTAACATGAATTCTCTGGTGATGCAGAGATAATTTCTTCTCCCAGTAAGTTGCCACTCTTGGAAGCCCTACATGTTTTTTCTCTTTGAATGACAAAACAACACTTCCTGTAGCTGCCTTCACCTCATCCTATAAATGTTATCATTTGGGGATTATTACTGGATTATAATAGATGGTGAATAATTGTATTTTCTTTTCTTGTTTTGTTCCATGTTTGATTCATGACTGAAAGCATGAATCAAACATGAGAACTTGGTTTCGTATTATATCCCTATTCAAAGCATGTTTCTAAAAGATCATTGTGCTTACATCTACTTCATAATTCATTCTTGAATGATTTTCCTTTTGAGTTTATCGAATCTCGATATAATACCTATGTTGATTTGCATTTGAATTGTAAAATTATTTATTTGAATCCTTTGTAAAGCGACTATAGTCATGGCTAGACATGAAAATTAAATGCACCAGAATCGTATCATGTACCTAATCTTTGGCTGGAAGAATGAATTGACAGGCCTTTCATTATGATTCGAGGGTCTATGTTATGCTCTGTACCTAAGGATTTCATTACCAGAAGCACTCAAACTTCATCCCCGAAACCTTGGTGTTTATACCATGATTGCCCAGGGGTCTTTTTTGGTTTCTTTCTATTCTATTTGCTCAGTTTTGTTTCCCCTGCTCTTTCCATCTAAACCCATAGCTAGCTTTAGTCACCCCTATTACAACCTGGTCATTCTCTTAATGGCTCTTATTTTCCGAATAGAGCCAAATGGCCCTCAAGCATTGTTGTCTCATGATGATGTGGTCGAGGATTTGAAAGCCTAGGGCTGTGATACTTTCATTAAGAGGTTCGGCAGGTATAACCTTCGCGCAGCTAAGGAATTCTCCCAAACATTTGATGGGTATAGGGAGAAATTTGGATACATTCAGTAGGAGGTGACTAAAGGGTTTATTAGTGAATCCATAGGGCTCCCATCCTCTAGTCAGAAGTGGTTTAAGAACTTGAAAATCAACGAAGTGCCCTGGAGTCTTTTCATGACTTCCAGATAGATTGATTGTTGTGAGAAAGGTATTCATGTTTCTTTGCTTAAGGTTAGATGGCATGGTCTCTTATCAATTCTTAAACATTTTATAACCTGTGAAGGTTATTATGGCCTAGTTTTTCCTTATCATGTGCAGTTTCTTATGCACTTTATAGGTTTCCATCTGAATGTTTTGTTTTATTTACTAAGGAGTCTGTACAAGATGTCAAAAATATACAAGAAGCAAAGCCTTGACTCTAGCCTCTTTCACCATGGCCTAATTAAAATGTTTTTGGTTCATTGTTTGACAGCCTTGGGTGATGACTGGGATAGGATCTTAGCCCGAAATGGATTTTCTACAGTGATTCCTATATAAACCCCTATGTTGGATAAGCCTATGATAGAGAAACATTTTGATTTCTCAAGTAACGAACCATATTTTTTGAGGAAAAACCCTCATGATGAGGCAATACCTGATTAGATTTTATATGGGCAACAGGATGTTGGCTCTGAGTTAAATGAAACCCCTAAGCATGAATTAATTTTTTGCCATAACACTACTTTAAAGTTTGATAGCAAAAACCCTTGAAAACAGTCAAAACAGAAGCAAGCAATGTTAGGGTTCCAAAATAAAAGGGTTGGTCATCTCATTTCGATAATTCTGCATAATCAATTTAAGCCTCATTTTAGCTCGATTGATACGATCGAGATCAATGAGGATTCAGATCCTGCAATTGAGGATTTTCTCGCAGAAGAAGATCCAGATTGTCATAAGTCAGATCCTAATCATCCATATGACTATATTAACAATCTCCCTCTGTGTCTCTAGGATAGAAAGGGGTTTACTGGTATTAAGCTCGGTCAAGGGCCAACAATAGGTAGTGTTAATGTTCTTACACCCAACTATATGCTCCACCGACAGATCACTCCTTCTATGTATTGCGAGGTCTGCTTGCATTGGATTGAACGGTACTATAATGACATCCCCATTGTACAAGAAAGAATTAAAGCTCTCACCAACCACAATGAATTACTCATAAAAGAAAATTGTGAACTCAAAGCAAATGAAGAGAGAAAAGCCAAGTGTCTCAAGAAGACAGGCAACATTGTGATAAAGAATGCAGACAGTGTAAAGGTCATAATGAATTATGAGTTATCTTGATCCATGGTAGTCATAGGTTTAAATGGTAAAACGGTCTTTTCTCTCTAATTATAGTCACGTTATTTTTTTTTAAATCAAATTGGTTAAACTCATATTTCTTTTACCAATATAAGACTGGCTACAGAATCGAGAGATTCTATAGCCAAGTCATTTTTATATAAAATTTAGTAATTAGTTATTAATAAATTGTCTAACTTGTTCATATTTCGTTTTTCAGGATATGGTATATCTGATGCTGATCTTATGGGATGGAACATGTTCGATCTAGTTGATTAGTATCTCTTTTTGTTTAGTTTGTAAATAGGAAAAAAATTTCATAAATTTTGAAGATATAGTTTGATCATGAGTGGTTGTAGGCCCTCCATATTTGTAATGTTTTGATCTTATGAGATCTGATCCTATCTTAGGAGATAGGAAGTTTATATTTCAAAAAACTCTTTAAATACTCTCTATTTTGTAAATGAGAGGCATCTTGGCTTGGAATCAAAGATGGACGAATGATATCCTAAGACTTAATGGAACAGTGTACAACATTGTGCCTTTAGTCCTTTGTTAATGGTGTTTCATTAACGTCTCATTTTATTTAATCCTGATGCATTAATATGTCTTGTAGGTTTAGAATCAATGATATATTATGTTTCAAGATATTCACGTTACAGATAATCATTTATAATTTATTGTTCCAGATATTCACACTGTGATCATCTTTTCGATTTGAATATCTGAATTTCTATTTGATGTTTAAGTTGAACAATGAAGTAAATGTATTACACTTAAATTTATCTTATTGTAGTTATTTACGATCATAATATCATAGAATTAATGTGTTTTCTCTATTCTATTTCTAAAATCATGGCTGCCAATACATTCTGTGAATTTATTTAAAATAGTTTCCGTATAAGTCTATTGCAGATTTATCTCGTAGGCGTGGGAGCTAGATGTTTTTGATTCATATAGAGGCACAGACACATCAGATAATCTAATAGAAAGTTAGCTGCTTTGTTTCCATTTTCTGTCATTTATATATTAACATAACCAAAAAGTGTAGATCGACTTTGACTATCTATACATCTGTGTTTCATAGTTTAGTTAATTCACTTTTCGTTAGATTTATAGAAAGAAAAAAAAAAGTATTTAAATGTGCTTTCTTTATCTTCTTCTCAAAAGAATTATTTTCACCTTAATTTCATAAGTTTCTAATAAAACTTGCAAATCTGTAAATGATGTTCATAAGTGAGATTTTTATGTTTTTCTTTTCTACATAAACACATTTACAATAGTTATATCAGGGTATGTATATATTTAATATATTTTTGAGCATTAGTTAATTCTTTTAGGATTTTATATTAGCTAACGGAGCCATTAAATCCATCAGAACAAGTTACACCAAACGGCTTGGGTTACTAGAAAACCTCGGACCAGACTTGTTCTTCCAGTTGATAGTCGGTCAATTTCGCCCGTCAACAGACCTGCACCAAGAATCCGAGGGGGGTTGTGTTTAGATACAGAGGGGGACCTTTAAGGTTCAAGAGATTCTTTCGACTCGAGAATCGTAGATCCAAGACTGGGAGGTCATGCAACCCTACGGGGGGAGTAGGGGGGCTGCATCAGGTGGTATCAGAGCTAATTTTGAGTTTGTTTGCAGAAAACAGACAAAAGGAGAGAGGAGGAAAGTTGGTATCATTTGTGGTATCAAAGAAATTAATTTATGTTTGTAGGTGACGCAGTGAAATCATGCCACCCAAAAGGCACAGAGTGAACGTCGAAATGGAAGAAGAAATGAGGTGACTCCAAATGAGATTGAACACCATGGAAACAACGCAGAGGAGAGCACCATACGTTGGTGATATCAGTGAAGCTAAGAGCGAAGAAGCAGAGGCTGAAGAAAATGACATAGAGGATGTTGCACACGATCGCTTGATAAAATTTGTTTCAAAGATAGGATCCAGAGAAAGGATAGAGGTACCTATGTATGAAGGAAATTTGGAAGTTGAAGAATTGTTATATTGGGTACGTGCTATGGACAAATACTTCGATTACGAAGATATCGAAGAAGACGGGATGGTGAAGCATGCAGTGACAAGACTGAAAGGTCATGCAGCGTTATGGTGGGATGAACTGCAAGTCGAATGCAGGAGAATGGTAAGAAGAAAATTAAAAACTGGGATAGGATGGTAGCTAAGACAAAAGCCAAATTTATCCCGAAGGATTACCAAATCAAACTTTATAGAAGATTGCAGAACCTGAAACAGAGGGGTTTATCAGTGAAGGAGTACACTGAATAATTTTATAGACTGAACATCGGGGCTGGGAAGAAAGAGAATGAAGATGAGAAGACAGCTAGATATATCAATGGGATGAGATATGAAATACAAGAGGAAATCAGCATGATGCCGGTTAGTACATTCGAGGATGCCTATCAAGCATCCTTGAAAGCTGAAGAAAAATTGGCCAGGAAGCAAATCCAACGAAGTAGAGGCGAAAATTCAAGCCGAGGTAAGGGAACCAACAGAGAGAAGTTCCAGAATTTGAATCCTAAAGCTGACAAACAACATAGTCACCATGAGAAGAGTGGAAGTTATAAAGAAGGACAACATGGAGGAAGAAGTTATTTTTCCATAGGTAGAGGAAGAGGAAGAGCCAGAGGAGGCGTGGTTAAATGTTATACCTGTGGAAAAGAAGGACACAATTCTTGGGAATGTCCCGATAGAAAAAGAGAAGGAGGAGAAGAAGCGCACATTTTTGAAGCACAGAAGCATGTGGAAGCAGAAGCAGTAGAAGGAGGAAGGAACCTCATGATGAAGAAGATTCTTCTTAAACCAGAAAAGGAACCAGAGGAACCAGTTTAGTAAACAAGTCTGTTCAGAACTTCTTGCAAGTCGAAAGACAGAGTTTGCAAGGTGATCATAGAGAGTGGGAGCACTGACAATATAGTATCCATAGACATGGTGGAGAAGATGGAATTGAATGCAACTACACATCCAAAGCCATACAAGGTATCGTGGTTGCAGAAAGGACATCAAGTCATGGTAAGTCAACAATGCCAAGTTGAATTTAAAATAGGGGGCTATAGGGATGAAATATTATGTGATGTAATTCCTATGGATGTATGTCATATTTTATTGGGGAGGACATGGTAGTATGACTGGAAGGTTATTCATGATGGAAGAAACAATACCTATACCCTAGAAAAGAATGGTAGGACACATATGTTGTTACCAATAGAAGACAAAGAGAAAAAGAGAGAAGCTAGTTCAAGCATACTTCTCATGAATGAGAATGAGATCTTTAATGAAGTCAAGAAGGAGAAGGAAATGCGGTTTTCTATAGTGAGGAATCCTAGGGTTATCCTTACAAATATTTCTTTAGAATATTTTCCTGTAGAAAGCCAGGAACTGTTAGAAAAAATTGATGATATAGTAGTGGATGAGCTACCACACTCATTTCCACCCACCAGGAGTGTAAGCCATCATATTGACCTTATTTCAAGCGCTAGTTTACCAAACAAAGAAGCTTATAGGTTGACACCTAGAGAGATTGAGGAAGTCAAAAATCAATTCCAGGAGTTGTTGGATAAAGGGTTAGTCGGGGAAAGCCTAAGCCCATGTGTAGTACCAACTATATTAATTCCAAAGAAAGATGGAGGATGGAGGATGTGTACAGATTACCGAGCCATCAATAAGATAACCATTAGATACAGATTCCCTTTACCGAGGATGGATGATTTGATGGACTGTTTGAGTGGAGCAAGTTATTCTTCCAAGATAGACTTGAAGAGCAGATATCATCAAATACGAATGAGAGAGGGAGATGAATGTAAAAACAACATTCAAAACAAATGAAGGATTGTTTGAATGGTTGGTCATGCCATTTGGGTTGACAAATGCACCAAGCACATTTATGAGGTTAATGAATGAAGAGTTGAAAGACTTCATAGGAAAATTTGTCATAGTATATCTGGATGACATACTAATCTTCAGTAAGACAAAAGAAGAACACTTAAGACATTTGACATCAGTGAAGGAAAGGTTGTAGCAAGAGAAACTGATGATAAATCTAAAGAAGAATTATTTTATGAAGAAGGAGCTCATATATTTGGTTTTCGTAATATATCCAAATGAATTGAAGATGGACCCAGAAAAAGTGAGAGCGATCAGAGAATGGTCATCACCAAGCTGCATATTTGAGGTAAGAAGTTTTCATAGGTTAGCGAGTTTATATAGAAAGTTTATCAAAAATTTCAGTGGCATATGCGCACCCATGTTGGACACTGTGAAGAAGAAACACAAGTCCTTCAGTTGGACAGAGGAAGCTGAAAAAAGTTTCAAAGTGTTGAAAGATAAAATCACAGAGCAACCAATTCTGGTCTTACCATATTTTGGGAAAACATTTCAGGTGAGATGTGATGCAAGTGGATTAGCTATTGGAGCAGTCTTGAGTCAGGAAAATAGGCCAGTTGATTATTTCAGTGAGAAACTGAATGATGCCAAACAAAAGTATTCCACATATGAAAAGGAATTTTATGCAGTGATTCAAGCTTTGAAAAAATGGAGGCACTATTTAATTCCTAAATAATTTGTCTTGTACAGTGATAATCAATCTTTGCAATTTATTACTAGGCAAGAAAAGTTGAATCAGAAACATGCAAAATGGGTAGCATTTATGCAGAATTTTACTTTTTTTATTAAACACATTGTTGGAATTGCTAATAAAGTCGCAGATTGTTTGAGTAGGAGTTTGATTGTACATGAATTCCGGGTGAAGACCTTTGGGTTCGAACACCTCAAGGATATTTATAAAGAAGATGTAGATTTCAAAGAAGCTTACAAAGCATGCAAGAATCCTTTGTTGGGAGACAGAATCCCATGGACTGAATATTTGATTTAGGATGGATTATTGTTCAAAGGGAGCCAATCATGCATTATGAAATGCTCAATGAGGGACAACATGCTGAAAGAGAAACACAGCGAAGGATTAGCTGGACATTTTGGTCACGATAAGACATTTACACAGCTGAAAAATTTGTATTATTGGTCAAGCATGAGAGAAGAGGTGAAGAATTTCATGAACAAATGTAGAATTTGTCAGTATGCAAAAGGAAGACAACGGAACATTGTTTTGTATCAGCCATTACCAATTCCAGAGAGGTCATGGGATGCAATCAGTATGGATTTTGTTTTGGGATTGCCTAGAACTCAAAAAGGGAGTGATTCCATATTTGTTGTAGTAGACAGATTCTAAAAAATGGCACATTTCATACCATGCTAGAAGACAAGCGATGCTACACACATCGCCAATTTGTTTTTCAGAGAAGTAGTAAGACTACATGGATTGTCGAGGAGCATAGTTTTAGACAGGGACACCAAATTTGTAGGACACTTTTGGAGGACTCTATGGAATAGGTTGGGGACAAAATTATCCTTTAGTTCAACATATGACCCTCGGACAGATGAACAGACTGAAGTATTAAACAGGAGTCTCAGAAAATTATTGAGAAGTTTAGTCACTAAGCAAGGTCGACAATGGGATCAAATTCTGGCACAAGAAAAATTTGCATTCAACAATTCAGTGAACAAGAGCACAGGAAAAAGTCCATTTGAAATTTTGTATGGTATACAACCAAGAGGGATTAAAGAGTTGAGATATTTGAATCAAGATGAGTTAAGAAGTGCTGGAGCAGAGGATTTTGCGACAGAAATGCAGAAACTCCATGATAGAGTCAGAGAGAAACTACAGGACAACTTTGGGTCTCTGGGACTTCATAGCTTCAGAGGATCTCGCATCTACACATCTGAACTATTAATATCCGAACATTCCCAATCACCTTTGGTGACGTTATTACATCACATCACTTAACATTTTCCAATTGAGGGGGCATGCAATGGTGGTTTGGAGAAACCCACCTTTAATCCCGCAATTCTTCTGATGCTGACACATAACCCCTTGGTGAAACCGGGGTTTCGATTGCGGGATCGCCTTGGATAATTAACTACCATGCAACTTGGATCCCCGCAATGCTTCCTGGCCATCGATCTTGATGTATCATGATCAATGACAGAGTGGTTCCTCTGACTCTTAACTTCATTACGTAACCTCGACCCCACTAACCATGCTCATACGAAGTGCCATGTGGCAGAATACTAGAGGCTGACTTGTGGCCCAATCAGATGGGTGTCACACGTCATGTTCCATATGGCATTTCAAATTTCTATGGGTTCAAAACCCACTAACATGTGGTGCACAACCCATGTGTCCACATCAAACCAAGTGACCTCACCATGCCACGTCACTTTGAAGTTTCAAACTTCAACCCTTCTCTTTTTCCTGGCATCAAACTTCACTGAAGTCACGAAGTCCGAAGGGCTTTCGGGTTAACTCCTCTGCACCTTCCCCAGATCTGACGGTCATAAGGGATTTCCCTTCCTTTCGAACAGATCCTATGGGTCCAATGACCACTTATCCAGCCCATCCAGGCTCTGCATTGAAACCTTGGGTCAGAACTTGATTTTTTTCCATTTCGACAACAACTCCTTCTGAAACTCTTGCTTCAACTTCCACTAACATGGCCCATCCAGGCTCGGTGTTGTAACCATGCTCTGATACCATTTTGTAACATCCCTGGCCCTCCACCAGGTCTGGCAATGCTACCTACACAACCTTAACTTAGCCTTGGCTTCTCTGATACCATTTTGTAACATCCTCGGCCTTCCAAAGACCAGGTAATGATACCAACACAACCTTAACTTATCCTTTAAATCTCTGATACCATTTTGTAACATCCTTAGCCATAAACTGGCTTGGGAAATGCCACTACTCAGCTCTGACTTAGCTGGGATACCAAACTGTAGCATCCCTGGCCCACCATAGAGACCGAGTAATGATACCACTACACAACATTCACATATAAATATATAACATGCATTTTAATCGAAATAAAACACATAACACAGAGTTACTATTACCATTTAGATTCAAATGTAATAGACAATAATTCATATATGCAATGGAATACATGATAAAATTCGAGCATCATAGGCATGCATAACATAAAATTAAGCACGTAAATGATACTTATCTTTTAGCTGGATTAAATCCACCAACTATGTGTAGACCTTCCACGAACCTCCCAGCCATAGACCACGTTGCTCATCACTCCCAGCAGTAGGTCACCCCCGAGCTGGGACTAAGCTCCACCGGGCAAGGGAATCCTAGGCTAGGCAAGGTCAACAGAAAGACACACAGTTTATGAGGAAGGATTCTCTCTCAGGAGCCACTTATGTCCACTTCTCATAAACTCTCATTCCCCACATGCCTGTCCCACCTCAGGAGTATACACCTTCACTGTCACACAGGACAGTCCATTGGCTACTTCACCTCCCTTGCCTTGGGCTTCAGCAACATGTCGGACCGGAATTCTTAGAGCTCTGTAGTAGCTATGGGGCCCCTTCTAGGAGAAATCACTTCCACAGTACACACTCTCACCTGGAGAGAGTTTCTCACATGCTTGACAACCTACTTCTTCATCTCTGTTCCAGCACAAGGAGGACAACAGCAAGGAACATATGACAATAGAAAATCACACTCAGCCGAGGAACTGCATGGCCACAACAACCAACACTTATGAAACACATGACACAGAAAAATACGGGGTGCTCGGGCTTCACAAAAGACGTGTCTCAGTCCACGGGTTCTCACTGGTTCACGGAATCACGTTGGTTGGCTTCACGGATCTGATTTTCAGAGGTGTGTGGCTATGCATATGTCCAACGCAGAGACATTACGGGTTCTAGGAAAGTCTTCCAGTGAACCCAAGCGGCATATGCTAGAATGGGTGCATGGGTATGCAGTTGTAGATGCAGAGGATGACAGAATGAGGAGTGAACCCCTTCCACGGTTGACTTCTGCAGTTTTTAACTGCATGTGCCCAGGTCAACACATGTCTTCCTAGAGCTGCATGCATTCCTTTTGCATACGTTCCTTTCTACGAACTTAGGACAGCACTCAACAATTTTCCACCTTAGCCTTTTAGGAAATAATAATAAATTATTATCCCTTTTAGAGGTAAGCCCCCTAGCTTAGCCCCTAGGCCCAACACTTATCCTCCTCCCTTACCCAACCTTCTTGAAGCTTAGTCCCCCATCACTCTTTCTTCGTGGTCGGTCTGCACGCAGTGATGTTTATATTTTATTAATGATCTTCATAATTACGTATACAAAATCAGGCTCATGGCCTTTAATACCTAGGCTCTTCGGCCTAGTAAACACATAATCCCACCAGCGTATCAACACTCAGCTCACCAGCCTACAAAACATGTTTACACTTTATAAATACAACGGGGGCTCATCCTTGAGGATATTACATACATTGAACATTTTCGGGCGTGAGGACCAGAACTTTCAGTGGTCCAGAGCATATTCTTACTACTCATCCCCTTCTGCGCAGAAGGAAGTAATTTGGATTTATGGAATCACTCGTGCAGGCTACGTCCCGAAGGTTTTCAACTGTAAGGAGTTGGTCTCCTAGTGCATCGAGATATATATTCCAAGCCAATGGATCATTCAATTGCGGGACCATTCCATTGTCTCTTTGTCGCCTCGGGTATTTCGTAAGATGTTGAGACTTCTCAAGCCAACGCTTACCTTCAAGGGTGAATATTGCAAAGAATTCTTAAAGAAGAATGACAATGGGTTGGACCTCTTACCTAAGTTCCTGGAGAACCCAATGGTCATCCCTGAAGACATCACAAGATTTTTGGTTGGCTCATTTAAAAATCCCTTCCAATAAATTGCTTGGTTGTTCACGAGGGTAATAGGACAAGAAACTACAGCTAGCATTTCCTGCATGATTCTTTAAATATTGTACTTTACAGTCAAGGAACAGGCCATATTCGATTGGGGCAAGTTGATTTCCATTGAAATCTATTCCCAATTGTCACAACACAAAAAGGAGAAGAATTTTTTTATGTCCTCTTATTTGGTTTTCGCAATAGCACATTGTTGTCAGTTTTTGAGATTATCTTTGTGTAAGAACGTAAACTGTGAATTTGACCTGATAACCTTCTAGTATCAAACATTATGGAGGCACAAAGCCTCCCAACATTTTTATGAAGTTTTTAATGACTTTTTCTCAATTTTTAAAGGTTTATTTTTTGGAAAGGACACCCCCCGGATGTATGACCAAACGAGTAAGTTCCTGGATAGGAAGGGGACACTGGAACAAATGGAGAATTACAATGTCAAAAGGATTTTTGGTTCCAAGGAAAATTCTTCCTTCCTGTAAGTTTTAAACCTGTGAAGTAAATCAATGCATATAGATTCTTAAGCAAAACAGAATTTAATCAATGGCTCATACATAGAGTACACAGAGATTTTATACCGGAAACCCTCAAATGAGAAAACCTTTCTTATATTCATTATATCAAATTTCACCATTCACCATACAATATATACAATGTTTTTAGGTATTACATAGATACCAAAACCCTAATCCCTTAATCCGGGATTAATTTAGTAAACCGCTAAAAATAGCAAAACCCGCCCGAAAAAAATTTCTGGGGGGTTGCCCCGAACGCTGCGCGTAACCATGGGGGGACATACCTGCCCCCCCTTAGGACCCCCCTAGGAAATTGATTGTCACACATGAAACAAACATCACTACTAGAGGGATCGTCAGATGCAGATGTCGAATCTGACGTTCCCAAACACACACATACAAAGAATATAACACATACCCAACATTCTCCCGCTTGTTTTTTTTGCATCTAGGGGTCCAGGGGATTATGTAGTCAACAATCCAGGGCAGCAATGCCCATTGTTACTCTAGAATAGGAGAAATTTTCTGTGCTCACAGACTTTTTCAATGAATCTGCAACATTCTTCAAAGTGTCAACCTTTTCCAGCAACACCTTGTTTTCCTCAACCATGTCTCTCACAAAGTGATAGTGAACATCAATATGCTTTGTCTTTGAATGATAAGTTGGGTTCTTTGCCAGGAATATTTCACTCTGACTATCACAATCTAATCTCACTGCTTGTTGTACCAACCCAATACCTGAACACAATATTTGTAACCATACTGCTTCCTTGCCTGCATGAGTGGTTTCCATGTATTCAGCTTCTGTAGTTGAGAGTGCCACTACAACCTGTCTTTTTCTCATCCAACTAATTGCTCCTCCAAATAGGTTAAACACATACCCACTTTTAGATCTTTTGTGATCCAGATCTCCAGCCCAGTCTGCATCAACAAAGCCATGTATGTCCACCACTCTGTCCAATCCTGGTCTTTCTTGGTAGCACAATTCATAAATGGTAGTGCCACGAAGATATCTGAAGACCCTCTTTATTGTTGTCCAATGCTCCTTCCCTGGTTTTGACATATACCTGCTCAAAACTCCCACTGCATGTGCAATGTCTGATCTAGTACAGACCATTGCATACATCAAATTGCCAACTGCACTGGCATATGGAACATGGGACATGTCCTCTTCTTCTTCCTATGTCTTGGGACACTGATCTGCAGATAACTTTACACCTATAGGAA
>JZKD02S1871617.1:226634-238768 GCA_000966675.3 Picea glauca
TAGGAAATAACATGGATGTTATCAAGGAGGTGAAATCGCAGCTATCCTCCAAATTTGACATGAAGGATCTCGGTGCTGCTAACTTTATTCTGGGAATGGAGATTAAAAGAGATCGCGCAAACATGAAACTCTGGTTGAATCAGAGAAAATATGTTGAGACAATATTGCAGAGGTTTAATATGCATGGAAGTAAATTGGTCAAGGTTCCTATTCCTATAGGTGTAAAGTTATTTGTAGATCAGTGTCCCAAGACATAGGAAGAAGAAGAGGACATGTCCCATGTTCCATATGCCAGTGCAGTTGGCAGTTTGATGTATGCAACGGTCTATACTAGACTGGACATTTCACATGCAATGTTAGTTTTGAGTAGGTATATGTCAAAACCAGGGAAGGAGCATTGGACAATAGTAATGAGGGTCTTTAGGTATCTTCGTGGCACTACCAGTTATGGATTGTTCTACCAAGGAAGACCAGGATTGGACAGAGTGGTGGACATACATGGCTTTGTTGATGTAGACTGAGCTGGAGATCTGGATCGCAGAAGATATACAAGTGGGTATGTGTTTAACCTATTTGGAGGAGCAATCAGTTGGATGAGAAAAAGACAGGCTGTAGTGGCACTCTCAACTACATAAGTTGAATACATGGCAACCACTCATGCAAGCAAGGAAGAAATATGGTTACAAAGATTGTGTTCAGGTATTGGGTTGGTACAATTACAAGCAATGGGATTAGATTGTGACAGTCAGAGTGAAACATTCCTAGAAAAGAACCCAACTTATCATTCAAAGACAAAGCATATTGATGTTCAATATCACTTTTTGAGAGACATGGTTGAGGAATACAAGGTGTTGCTGGAAAAGGTTGACACTTTTAAGAATGTTGTAGATTCATTGAAAAAGTCTGTGAGCACAGAGAAGTTCTCCTAGTCTAGAGTAACAATGGGCATTGCTTCCCTGGATTGTTGACTACATAATCCCCTGGACCTCTGGATGCAAAGAAAAAAACAAGTGGGAGAATGTTGGGTATGTGTTATATTCTTTGCATGTGTGTGTGTGGGCGCATCAGATTCGAAAACTACATCTGACGATCCCTCTAGTAGTGATCTTTGTGTCGTGTGCGATGGGCACTTTTCTAGGGGGGTCCCAAGGGGGGGAAGGTATGCTCCCCCCTGGTTACGCGCAACGTTGGGGGCAGCACCCCATAATTTTTTTTCGGGCAGGTTTTGCTATTTTTAGCGGTTTACTAAATTAATCTCGGATTAAGGCATTAGGGTTTTGGTATCTACGTAATACCTAAAAACATTGTATATATTGTATGGTGAATGGTGAAATTCGATATAATGAATATAAGAAAGGTTTTCCCGGTTGAGGGTTTCCGGTATAAAATCTCTGTGTACTCTGTGTATGAGCCATTGATTAAATTATGTTTTGCTTAAGAATCTATATGCATTGATTTACTTCACAGGTTTAAAACTTACAGGAAGGAAGGATTTTCCTTGGAACCAAAAATCCTTATGACATTGTAATTCTCCATTTGTTCTAGTGTCCCCTTCCTATCCAGGAACTTACTCACCTGGTCATACATCCTGGGGGTGTCCTTTCCAAAAAATAAGCCTTTAAAAATTGAGACAAAGTCATTAAAAACTTCATAAAAATGTTGGGAGGCTTTGTGCCTCCATAATGTTTGATACTAGAAGGTTATCAGGTCGAATTCATAGTTTACGTTCTTACACAAAGATAATCTCGGAAACTGACAACAATGTGCTATTGCGAAAACCAAATAAGAGGACATAAAAAAATTATTCTCCTTTTTGTATTGTGACAATTGGGAATAGATTTCAATGGAAATCAACTTGCCCCAATCGAATATGGCATGTTCCTTGACCGTAAGTACAAGATTTAAAGAATCATGTTGGAAATGCTAGCTGTAGTTTCTTGTCCTATTACCCTCATGAATAACCAAGCAATTTCCTGGAAGGGATTTTTAAATGAGCCAACCGAAAATCTTGTGATGTCTTCGAGGACGACCATTGGGTTCTCCAGGAACTCAGGTAAGAGGTCCAACCCATTGTCATTCTTCTTTAAGAATTCTTTTCAATATTCACACTTGAAGGTAAGCGTTGGCTTGAGAAGTCTCAACATCTTACGAAATACCCGAGGCGATAGAGAGACAATGGAATGGTCCCACAATTGAATGATCCACTGGCTTGGAATATATCTCTCGATGCACTAGGAGACCAACTCCTTACAGTTGAAAACCTTCAGGACGTAGCCTGCATGAGTGATTCCAGAAATCCAGATTACTTCCTTCTGTGCAGAAGGGGATGAGTAGTAAGAATATGCTCTGGACCACTGAAAGTTCTGGTCCTCACGCCCGAAAATGTTCAATGTATGTAATATCCCCAAGGACGATCCCCAGTTGTATTTATAAAGTGTAAACATGTTTTGTAGGCTGGTGAGATGAGTGTTGATAAGCTGGTGGGCTTATGTGTTTACTAGGTCGAAGAGCTTAAGTATTAAAGGCCATGAGCCTTATTTTGTATATGTAATTATGTAGATCATTAATAAAATATAAACATCGCTGCGTGCAGACCGACCACGAAGAAAGAGTGATGGGGGACTAAGCTTCCACGTTGGGTAAGGGAGGAGGCTAAGTGTTGGGCCTAGGGGCTAAGCTAGGGGGCTTACCTCTAAAAGGGATAATAATTTATTATTATTTCCTAAAAGGCTAAGGTGGACAATTGTTGAGTGTTTTCCTAAGTTCCTAGAAAGGAATGTATGAAAAATGGAGTGCATGCAGCTCCAGGAAGACAGGTGTCGACATGGACGCATGCAGTTAAAAACTATAGAAGTCAGCCATGGAGGGGGTTCGCTCCTCATTCTGTCATCCTCTGCATCTACAACTTCATACCCACGCACCCATTCTAGCATACGCTGCCTGGGTTCCCTGGAATACTTTCCCAGAACCCGTAATGTCTCTGTGTTGGACATTTGCATAGCCACACACCTCTGAAAATTAGATTCGTGAAGCCAACCAGTGTGATTCTGTGAACCAGTGAGAACCCGTGGACTGAGACGCGTCTTCTGTGAAGCCCGAGCACCCCGTATTTTTTTGTGTCATGTGTATCATAACTGTTGGTTGTTGTGGACATACAGTTCCTCGGGCTGAGTGTGATTTTCTACTGTCATATGTTCCTTGTTGTTGTCCTCCTTGTGTTGGAACAGAGATGAAGAAGCAGGTTGTCAGGCATGTGAGCAACTCTCTCCAGGTGAGAGTGTGCACCGTGGAAGTGAGTTCTCCTGGAAGGGGCCCCATAGCTGCTACAAAGCTCTAAGAATTCTGGTCCGACATGTTGTTGAATCCCAAGGCAAGGGAGGTGAAGTAGTTGATGGACTGTCCTGTGTGACAGTGAAGGTGTATGCTCCTAAGGTGGGACAGGCATGTGGGGAATGAGAGTCTATGAGCAGTGGACATAATTGGCTCCTGGGAGAGAATCCTTCCTCATAAACTGTGTGTCTTCCTGTTGACCTTGCCTAGCCTAGGATTCCCTTGCCAGGTGGAGCTTAGTCCCAGCTCGAGGGTGACCTACTGCTGGGAGTGATGAGCAGTGTGGTCTATGGATGGGAGGTTTGTGGAAGGTTTGCACGTAGTTGGTGGATTTACTCTAGCTAAAAGATAAGTATCATTTACATGCTTAATTTTATGTTATGCATGCCTATGATGCTCGAATGTTATCATGTATTCCATTGCATATATGAATTACTGTTTATTACATTTGAATCTGAATGGTAATAGTAACTTTGTGTTATGTGTTTTATTTCAATTAAAATGCATGTTATATATTTATATGTGAATGTTGTGCAGTGGTAGCATTACTCGGTCTCTGTGGTGGGCCAGGGATGCTACAGTTTAGTATCCCAGCTAAGTCAGAGCTAAGTAGTGGCATTGCCCAGGCCGGTTGATGGCTAGGGATGTTACAAAATGGTATCAAAGATTTAAAGGATAAGTTAAGCTTGTGTTGGTATCATTACCCGGTCTTTGGAAGGATGAGGATGTTACAAAATGGCATCAGAGTAGCCAAGGCTAAGTTAAGGTTGTGTAGGTAGCATTGCCTGACCTGGTGGAGGGCCGAGGATGTTACAAAATGGTATTAGAGCATGGTTACAACATCGAGCCTGGATGGGCCATGTTAGTGGAAGTTGAAGCAAGAGTTTCAGAAGGAGTTGTTGTCGAAATGAAAAAAAATCAATTTCTGACCCAAGGTTTCAACGTGGAGCCTGGATGGGCTGGATAAGTGGTCATTGGACCCAAGGTTTCAAGAGGAAATTTTGTCTGGAGGATCAATTTCGAACCTCAGAACTTTCCTGAGTGCCAAGAATTTACCTTGGTCATGTTATGAAGCTCAGGAAGAGTAGCGGTGTTGTAAAACCACAACAGAAGTGGTATTGGACCATACAATAATGTGGACCTTAGGATCTATTCGGGAGAAGGAGAATCCCTCACGGCCGTCAGATCCGGTAATGTTGTGAGGCAGTTAGCCATGAATTCCTTTGGAAATCGATTGAGTAACAGAGTCTATTCTACGCCACAGGATATGTTCGGAAGGAAGTGAAATCCCTTACGATCGTCAGATCTGGGGAAGGTGCAGAGGAGTTAACCCGAAATCCCTTTGGACTTCACGACTTCAGTGAAGTCTGATGCCAAAAACAAGAGAAGGGCTGAAGTCTGAAAATCCGAAGTGACGTGGCATGGTGAATTCACTTGGTTTGATGTGGACACATGGGTTGTGCACCATGTGTTAGTGGGTTTTGAACCTGTAGAAATTTGAAATGCCATATGGAACGTGACGTGTGACACCCATCTGATTGGGCCATGAGTTAGCCTCTAGTATTCTGGCACATGGCACTCCGTATGAGCATGGTTAGTGGGGTCGAGGTTACGTAATGAAGTTAAGGGTCAGAGGAACCACACTGTCATTGATCACGATACATCAAGATCGACGACCATGAGGCATTGTGGGGATCCAAGTTGCACGGGAGTTAATTCTCCAAGGTGATCCTACAATCCAAACCCCGGTTTCACCAAGGGGTTACGTGTCAGCATCAGAAGAATTGCGGGATGAAAGGCGAGTTTCTCCAAACCACCGTTGCATGCCCCCTCAATTGGAAAATGTTAAGTGATGTGATGTAATGATGTCACCAAAGGTGATTGGGAATGTTCAGATATTAACAGTTTAGATGTGTAGATGCGAGATCCTCCGAAGCTCCGAAGTCCCAAAGACCCGAAGACCTGAAACTCGGACACCTGAGGTTCCATAGTAAGTGTCAGCCATCGGATGACAAGTAGACATGGATGGTTGATTTTCCCTACTTTGTGAGTTCGGTAATCCGAAACTTCGAGAGATTGTTGTGTGGTGCTTTGAAAACTTTCAAAGCCGAAGGCCCGAGTAAGCACCTAGTGATCTAGCGCTTGGTCATGGACCATGATCACATGGATTGGGGGTTGAGAGAAAGGGGATAGTTCTTGAAAATGATTATAGAGCAGAGAAGAGCTCGAAAAGAAAATGAAATCTGAATGTTTTCTTAAATTAGATTGGTTTGAATGCGTAAACTGGTGAAGTATTGAATAAGTTTCAATTGTTTCTCTTCTTTGATTTTTCAAGTGCAGGAAGTGCACATTGTCCGCAAGGAGTGTGTTGACAGAGGTAAGTTAACCTCGGATAATATCAAGAGAGATATCGTTGAACCTTCATCAACATAAGTGGAAGGAGTGCACAGGAAGAAATCCGTGTTGAGTTCAGAGAGAGATAGAGTCACTGAGAACTCTGTAGGGCTCTGCTAGGTGGGCATCGAGCGAGTGCAAGTGTGCACAGAGAGAAATCTTTATCGATTTCAGGGAGAAGAGTATCAGAGGAAGATACTCACAGAGATGTTGAACACTCTGTAGAAAATGCTCAGTAAGGTGTGCTTTGAACAGAAGGTTGCCAGGAGGGCACATAGTTTTCCTTTGAAAGGAAACAAAAGGGTCGAGACCCTTAGGAGACTGATTAGATTGAAAATATTAGAAGAGATAACGCAAGGAGTGCGTGAGAGATGTAATCATTCTAATTCCTAAAGCTCAAAAGAGATAGTGCTTACGAGACCGAAGATGAGATCCAAGAGGCAGGCTCACAGGAGAAAGGTCAAAGGCCGAAGCCTTTGAACACTGAAAAAATATTCCAATGTGGAAGAAGTCAAAATCTTAGGAGGAGGAGTGACAAAAACCATCAGATCAGTTGTGGGGAGGATCCTGGACCATTATATCAATGTCCAAAAGAACAAAGGAATCACAGAGGAGAGGAACAGATCCCATCCGTTGGGTCTGAGCGAGAAGGACCAACAACCATTGGATCCAGAGGTAAGCACACGAGACTTAACCCTTGTGTGCGAAGGAGAGTGGACTTGTTAAAGTCCCGAAGTCCCAAAGTGATTGGGGACCATCCATATTCAAGGAGGAAAGGTGGCGTAATATCCACAACTTTGGAAGTTTGTGGACAAGGAAGAGGAGAAACAACCGAATTAAATCTTGGCCGTTGATTTGAAAGTGGATGCGTGGTGCCAGATATGGAACTTTGGGTACAAAGAACTCTGGAGGAAAGCAAAGAGTGAAAGTGCCTAATTCCTGAAGGATATCTCGATCGTTGATTGAGGAGGAGGTCGAAGGACCGTTGATATGGTCTTGGTCGGAAAGAGCCGAAGTCCCGAAGAGAATCAGGGTCGTTGATTTGGGGAGGACGCAGGGTAGAAGATCTGTCACTTTGGGGAAATTCACTTTGGATATTTGTGTGCGTGGAGATGTGAGGACATGTGTCATTATATATTCCATTCCAGAAGATTTCCATACGGGAAAAGCAGATAGTTGAGAGTTGAAACTCTCGAGGGTTAGAGAGCCAAAATCAACTGTAGCTATTGATTTGGAAGGGAGCTATGTGTCGACATATCGTGTAGATCTGGGATCATGTATGGAATGAGTATAGATAGAAACCGTTGATCACAGATCATCTATAAGGGATTGGAGATCGAAGGATGAGCTAGATTGTAGGGCCAAAACTTGTTCAGATGTTAAAAATATGAGAGCGTGCTGCAATTTATACCACGGTTTTAACAAAGTGATATGTGGTAGCTGGAGGTGAATTGTGGGGTGAAAAGTGGGTTGGCCTAAAACCACTCTTTCCCATGCCCGCAATCATAGTTTTACATGATTTCATAGCCCACGATCTTATGAAGGAAAGGGCTAATGAAAAAGGGGTTAGCACTTGAAACTTGGAGTTTTGGAAGCACGCAGAAATAGCCCGCGGGTCTGTTAGGACCTACGCCTTAAGGAAAAAAAGGGGGCATGTGTATAATTTTTTGGGGTTCAATCACGAGCTGAAAGAGTTAATTTGGCTCAGAAGAGTTGAAGATCCTTTGATTGGGAGGTTAGAAAACCTCGCTAAGGTGGGGGCACTGTGTAGAAAGTGATCAGGACAAAAATAGTCATGTACAATGACTACAATGAGAGCACAAGAAGATTCAGGAATCTGAGAAGAATTGTAGACTTCTGGGATCAACAAGGAAAAGTTTCACATGGGAAAGAAGTTCCTGCAATTTTTGTGGTAGCAAGTATGTTATGACTTGTTGAGTCAGTCAGAGAAAAGAATGCTTGCGTGTTTGAAAGTGTTGTTGATGATGTTGTTGTATAAGGAGGGAAGCAACAGAGAGCTGAAGTGTTGGTTATAAGTTTGATAAAAGAAGCATGAAAGCTTCTACTGCCATCAGACATTCAGGTAGTATAAAATTGATTAATGGTAGTCATGCAGGTATGAGTTTTTATTACTCTTTTTTCATAATTGTGAAAAGGAAATTTAGGTAAGAATTCCCTCAGCTAGAGTTATTATATAAAATCACATGATTATATTATTGAATGCATACCATTATATGTGGTAAAGGCTGGAGGCCTATATTGATTCAAATCTTTTTAGCTTCTAAATGCACACACTGACATAGTATAATGTCATGTTAATTTGGTTATGGGGTAATAACCAAAGAATTAAAAGATAAGAACTTGTTATAAGAATGAATGCCAGTAAGCTAGTTATGTATGAGACCAGGACATGGTTGGATATGGCAAGGTATGAATATGGCAAGGTTATGAGACACAAAGGTACTAAAATATTCCTACCTTTAAATGAAACTTGGACTGCAACCTTTTTGCTAACACTAATGTACACCACCGAATTATATTCTTGGTGTAGTGTTCGGGTTGAAAAGGAAGGCATCCAATTAATTGGGAAGACAATAGGAAGTGTGTGGAGAATGTGTCAACACATTGGCTAGAATTCCAAATTATGGTTAGTGAGATACATGACTGAGATGAAGAGAATTATGTAATTCAATGGAAGGTGCACTGAATAAATATGCACTGAGAATTGCACTCATGCATAGTAAGAGATAAAATAGTGTACTAAATGCAATGATTGAATGAGTTTTGTAAGTACATGCATACATATTATTGCATGGAAATAATTGTTACTAACAACTGAAATGTTGTGAACTCATGAAGCTGAGGAAATTTCAGGAGTTGCTAGACATTGCAACAGGAAAGTTGCAAGTCAAGTAGTCACATGAGCATTGACTACAAGAATTTTTCTTGTCCAGAAAAAGAAGTAATGAACTTACACATATTACTGTGAACATGCATAAGCATATAATGACGAGTCGTTCTAGCTTATTAATTGTTGGGTAATTGTGAGTGAATTGATAGGTGCAGGAAATTCTAAGTTCGCTACATATGGTTATGTACATATTGCAATTGAATTATGATGTACAGGAAATACTGACAATTGTTGGCATTATGCAAGATGAAGCCTTGCAGGAAAATAGTATGCAGTTTGGTGCTTGTAGAAAACCACAAGGAAGGTTGCAATCATAATATGGAAACAACCAAGATGAATTATGAAATAGAATTTCATGTTTTTGGGGAAAAGTTGAATTCCCTTTTGAACTAATTGGAGTTCCTAAATGAATTCTTTTATGTTTTCTCATGATAAATGCATGTGGGTGATGCAGATGAGATGATGTTGATTAAAGTTGGAATGTTGACTACAAAGAGTAGCTCGGGGAAGAGGCTGATTGGAGACAACAGATCTTACCTTGTGGATCCCCGGTGGATCTGAGTATGTGTACACTTCTCCTTAGTTTTCCTTGGAGAAGGCTGGAGACTTGAAGGGAGAAGTGTGGGGATAGGTTCCCCGGTATGAGGCATGGAGGGTAACTGGAGACCTTTGAGGGAAGTTGGAATTCTGAGAGCCACGATGCTCTGAGACTTCCTGAGTCGGCCTGTTGCTGAAGCCCAAGGAAAGGGAGGTGTAGCAGCTGATGGACTGTGTGACAGTGAAGGTGTACACTCCTTGGGTGGGATAGGAATGTGGGGAAGGAGAGACCATTGGTTGGAGTGTTGTTGAGTTTTGGTACCTTGGTCTAGACCATGTTGATGTGGAAGGTCTTCTCAAATCAAAAGATAAGTACTATTCTCTATTTATTGTATGTTGTGTATGTTGTATATAGGTTATAATGTTATTAGAATTGTCTGTATTTACATATATATACATTGCATATATGCTTGCATTACCTACATCCATGACTGTACATAATATGTTTCATGTTTCATTGCTTAAGAAATATATACCTGATGCTAATCATGTTATTGATTGGAATGTGATTAAGGTGGAGCAAGAAGGTGTCTTGCAAGTGCATCCGGTGCACATATTGGACCTGAAGAGAAAACAACTTCAGAATCGAGCCATAGGGATTGTAAAGGTCCAGTGGACCTAGTGTGGTCCTGAGGACACAACATGGAAACATTAAGATGCTATGCGGGCAGAATACCCGCATCTTTTTGAAGATTTTGGAAATCTTGTTGATGTTGTGTGAAAGTTTCACTGAGGACAATGCAAAAATAAGGGGAGGGGATTGTAATATCACCAAGGATGAGCCCTAGTTGTATTTATAAATTGTAAACATGTTTTGTAGGCTGGTGATCCGAGTGTTGATAAGCTGGTGGGTGTATGTGTTTACTAGGTCGGAGAGCCTAGGTGTTAAAGGCCAGGAGCCTGATTTTGTATATGTAATTATGCACATCATTAATAAAAAATAAAAATCGCCGCGTGAAGATCGACCATGAAGAAAGAGTGATGGGGGACTAAGCTTCCACAAGTTTGGGTAAGGGAGGAGGCTAAGTGTTGGGCCTAGGGGCTAAGCTAGGGGGCTTCCCTCTAAAAGAGATAATAATTTATTATTATTTCCTAAAAGGCTAAGGTGAACAATTGTTGAGTGTTTTCCTAAGTTCCTGGAAAGGAACATATGCAAAATGGAGTGCATGCAGCTCCAGGAAGACAGGTGTCGACCTGGGCGCATACAGTTAAAAACTGTAGAAGTCAGTTGTGGAGGGGGTTCGCTCCTCATTCTGTCATCCTCTGAGTCTGCAACTACATACCCATGCACCCATTCTACCATACTCCGTCCGAGTTCGCTAGAATCCTTTCCCAGAACCCATAATGTCTCTGCGTTGGACATATGAAAAGCCACACACCTCTGAAAATCAAATCAGTGAAGCCGACCTATGTGATTTTGTGAACCAGTGAGAACCTGTGTATTGAGCCGCATCTTCTGTGAATCCCGAGCACTCTATGTTTATCTGTGCTGTGTGTATCATAACTGTTGGCTGTTGTGGCCATGCAGTTCCTTGGCTGAGTGTGATTTTATACCGTCATTTGTTCCTTGTTGTTGTCCTCCTTGTGCTGGAACAGAGCTGAAGAAGCAAGTTGTCAGACCTGTGAGAAACTCTCTCTAGGTGAGAGAGTGTGTTGTGGAAGTGAGTTCTTCTGGAAGGGGCCCCATAGCTGCTACAAAGATCTGAGAATTCTATTTCGACCTATTGCTGAAGCCCAAGGAAAGAGAGGTGAAGCAACCGATGGACTGTCCTGTGTGATAGTGAAGGTGTATAGTCCTGGGGTGGGACATGCATGTGGGGAATGAGAGTATGTGAATAGTGGGCATAAGTGGCCTCTGGGAGAGAATCCTTCCTCATAAACTGTGTGTCTTCATGTTGACCTTTCCTAGCCTAGGATTCCCTTGCCCAGTGGAGCTTATTCCTAGCTCAGGGGTGACCTACTGCTGAGAGTGATGAGTAGCGTGGTCTATGGATGGGAGGTTCGTGGAAGGTCTACACGTAGTTGGTGGATTTACTCCAACTAAAATATAAGTATAATTTATGTGCTTAATTTTATGTTATGCATGCCTGTGATGCTGGAATGTTATCATGTATTCCGTTGCATATATGAACTACTGTCTATTACATTTGAATATTAATGGTAATAGTAACTCTGTGTTATGTGTTTTATTTTGATTAACATGCATGTTATATATTTATATGTGAATGTTCCATAGTGATAGCATTACCCAGTCTCTATGGAGGGCCGGGGATGCTACAATTTGGTATCACAGCTAAGTCAGAGTTGAGTAGTGGCATTTCCCAAGCCAGTTGATGGTTGAGGATGTTACAAAATGGTATCAGAGATTTAAAGGCTAAGTTAAGGTTGTGTTGGTAGTATTACCCAGTCTTTGGAAGGCCGAGGATGTTACAAAATGGTATCAGAGCAACCAAGGCTAAGTTAAGGTTGTGTAGGTAGCATTGCCCGGTGGAGGGCCGGGGATGTTACAATGTATCTTCACAGAACTGTTGTCGAGTTACTGCCATAAGTTGACGAAAACGTTCCTTTTCTCCAGATAACGTTTAAAATGAATGCTTGAAAGGGATAATATAATCCTCTGCAAATCCTGGTTTAATGTGTTTTAATAAGAGATCTCCTCGATCCCTTCTCCTATTAATGATAATATTTATGGAACTTGCATGATGAGTTGTTATCATTAAATCATACTAAATGTGTATTGGAAAAAATGAGAAGGTTGCGGGGACAAACAAGAGTGAAATAGGACTTGAGATTTTTGTGAACCCGGGAACCCACAAACCCACGACTATAGAAGGTCGAAAAATGACTAAGTGTTGTAACACGGTTGGTCAGACTTAACAAAGGAGAGATGAGATACTTAGGA
>JZKD02S1871617.1:238800-273860 GCA_000966675.3 Picea glauca
TGTAGATCTCATATATTTTAGATGCAAAATGTATATCACGAAACACGGGATATGAAATCTTAACCCCGCCAACTCGGGAATTCGTGACTACAAAAAATCGCCAAGTACAGGATAATGCGACGGTCGGTCGGAATCGTGATGTGAGGATGTGGATGGAGATGAGGATCCGCAAGTCTGCCAACTTGGGAACCTGTCATTTTGGAAAAAATGACTAAGTATAAGAACTTGAAAGGGGGAATAGAGGGAAAAAAGAAAAGGGAAAAAAAGGAAAGTATAGAAGAGGGAAATGAAGGGGAGAAAAGAAGTTGGGAAAGTAGAAAAGGGGAGAGAAGTTTAGGAAGCAGGAATTGATCTCAACAATAGGCTCCAACTGTGGGATGATGACCCTTGGTGGGTTGTCAATAATCTAGAATCTCTCGTGACGAGGTGTTTCCACCCATTGGGCTATGGAGTCAAAATAAGAATATACATATTGAAAAATAAAATTATGTACATTGAGAAATGAGAAAGTCTTAAGAGAAGAAACCTTTCAAATGTTTCCCGTTGACGGGCATCATCAACCTTTTAAACTTCATGTCTTGGAGCATATAGGAGTTATGAACTTATCCTTTAATCAACTACGTGAGGGTCATAGGAGGGTCATATGAACTTATCCTTATTATGTGAGGGTCATAGGAGGTTGGGGATGAACTTATCCTTTAGTTCACATGATAACATTCCAGCATCACAGGCATGCATAACATAAAATTAAGCACATAAATTATACTTATATTTTAGTTGGAGTAAATCCACCAACTAAAGGATAAGTTCATCCCCAACCTCTTCCATAGAGTCCTCCAAAAGTGTCCTACAAATTTGGTGTCCCTGTCTAAAACTATGTTCCTCGACAATCCATGTAGTCTTACTACTTCTCTGAAAAACAAATTGGCGATGTGTGTAGCATCGCTTGTCTTCTGGCATGGTATGAAATGTGCCATTTTTGAGACTCTGTCTACTACAAAAAATATGGAACCACTCCCTTTTTGAGTTCTAGGCAATCCCAAAACAAAATCCATACTGATTGCATCCCATGACCTCTCTGGAATTGGTAATGGCTAATACAAACCAGTGTTTTGTTGTCTTCCTTTTTCATACTGAAAAATTATGCATTTGTTCATGAACTTCTTCACCTCTGCTCTCATGCTCGGCCAATAATACAAATTTCTTAGCTGTGCAAATGTCTTATCATGACCAAAATGTCCAGCTAAACCTTCGTTGTGTTTCTCTTTCAGCATGTTGTCCCTCATTGAGCATTTTAGAATGCATGAGATTCTGTCTCCTAATAAAGGATTCTTGCATGCTTTGTAAGCTTGTTTGAAATCTACATCTTCTTTATAAATCTCCTTGAGGTGTTCGAACCCAAAGGTCTCCACCTGGAATTCATGTACAATCAAACTCCTCCTACTCAAGCAATCTGCGACTTTGTTAGCAATTCCAACAATGTGTTTAATAACAAAAGTAAAATTCTGCATAAATGCTACCCATTTTGCATGTTTCTGATTCAACTTTTCTTGCCTAGTAATAAATTGCAAAGTTTGATTATCACTGTACAAGACAAATTCTTTAGGAATTAAATAGTGCCTCCATTTTTTCAAAGCTTGAATCACTGCATAAAATTCCTTGTCATACATGGAATACTTTTGTTTGGCGTCATTTAGTTTCTCACTGAAATAAGCAATTGGCCTATTGTCCTGGCTCAAGATTGCTCCAATAGCTAATCCACTTGCATCACATCTCATTTGAAATGTTTTCCCAAAATCTGGTAAGACCAGAATTGATTGCTCTGTGATTTTCTCTTTCAACACTTTGAAACTTTTTTCAGCTTCCTCTGTCCAACTGAAGGACTTGTGTTTCTTCTTCACAGTGTCCAACATGGGTGCACATATGCCACTGAACTTTTTGATAACCTTTCTATACAAACTCGCTAGCCCATCAAAACTTCTTACCTCAAATATGCAGCTTGCCGATGGCCATTCTCTGATCGCTCTCACTTTTTCTGGGTCCATCTTTCAATTCATTTGAAGAGATTACGAAAACCAAATATATGAGCTCCTTCTTCATAAAATAATTCTTCTTTATATTTATCAAAAATTTCTCTTGCTACAACCTTTCCATTACTGATGTCAAATGTCTTAAGTGTTCTTCTTTTGTCTTACTAAAGATTAGTATGTCATCCATATATACTATGACAAATTTTCCTATGAAGTCTTTCAACACTTCATTCATTAACCTCTTAAATGTGTTTAGTGAATTTGTCAACCCAAATGGCATGACCAACCATTCAAACAATCCTTCATTTGTTTTGAATGTTGTTTTACATTCATCTCCCTCTCTCATTCGTATTTGATGATATCCGCTCTTCAAGTCTATCTTGGAAAAATAACTTGCTCCACTCAAACAGTCCATCAAATCATCCATCCTCGGTAAAGGGAATCTGTATCTAATGGTTATCTTGTTGATGGCTCGGTAATCTGTACACATCCTCCATCCTCCATCTTTCTTTGGACTTAATACAGTCGGTACTACACATGGGCTTAGGCTTTCCCTGACTAACCCTTTATCCAACAACTCCTAGAATTGATTTTTGACTTCCTCATTCTCTATAGGTGTCAACCTATAAGCTGCTTTGTTTGGTAAACTAGCTCCTGGAATAAGGTCAATATGATGGCTTACACTCCTGGTGGGTGGAAATGAGTGTGGTAGCTCATCCACTACTATATCATCAAATTTTTCTAACAGTTCCTGGATTTCTACAGGAAAATCTTCTACAAAAATATTTGTAAGGATAACCCTAGGATTCCTCACTATAGAAAACTACATTTCCTTCTCCTTCTTGACTTCATTCAAGAGCTCATTCCCACTCATGAGAAGTATGCTTGAACTAGCTTCTCTCTTTTTCTCTTTGTCTTCTATTGGTAACGACATATGTGTCCTACCATTCTTTTCTAGGGTATAGGTATTCTTTCTTCCATCATGAATAACCTTCTGGTCATACTACCATGACCTCCCCAATAAAATATGATAGACATCCATAGGAATTACATCACATAATATTTCATCCCTATAGCCTCCTATTTTAAATTCAACTTGGCATTGTTGACTTACCATGACTTGATGTCCTTTCTGCAACCATGATACCTTGTATGGCTTTGGATGTGCAGTTGTCTTCAATTCTAGCTTCTCCATCATGTCTGTGGATACTAGATTGTCAATGCTCCCACTATCTATGATCACCTTGCAAACTCTGTCTTTCGACTTGCAAGAAGTTCTGAACAAACTTGTTTGCTGAACTGGTTCCTCTGGTTCCTTTTCTGGTTTAAGAAGAATCTTCTTCATCATGAGGTTCCTTCCTCCTTCTACTGCTTCTGCTTCCACATGCTTCTGTGCTTCAACAATGTGCACTTCTCCGCCTCCTTCTCTTTTTCTATCGGGACATTCCCAAGATTTGTGTCCTTATTTTCCATAGGTATACCATTTAACCATGCCTCCTCTGGCTCTTCCTCTTCCTCTACCTATGAAAAAATAACTTCTTCCTCCATGCTTTCCTTCTTTATAACTTCAACCCTTCTCATGGTGACTATGCTGTTTGTCAGCTTTAGGCTTCAAATTCTGGAACTTCTCTCTGCTGGTTCCCTTACCTCTGCTTAAATTTCCGCCTCTGCTTCGTTGGATTTGCTTCCTGGCCAATTTTTCTTTAGCTTTCAAGGCTGCTTGATAGGCATCCTCGACTGTACTAACCAACATCATGCTAATTTCCTCTTGTATTTCATATCTCAGCCCATTGATATATCTAGCTGTCTTCTCATATTCATTCTCTTTCTACCCAGCCCTGATGTTCAGTCTACAAAATTATTCAATGTACTCCTTCACCGATAAACCCCTCTGTTTCAGGTTCTAAAATATTCTGTAAAGATTGATTTGGTAATCCTTCGAGATAAATTTGGCTTTCATCTTAGCTACCATCCTATCCCAGTTTTTAATTTTCTGCTTACCATTTCCCCTGCATTCGGCTTGCAGTTCATCCCACCATAATGTTGCATGACCTTTCAGTCTTGTCACTACATGCTTCACCATCTTGTCTTCTTCGATATCTTTGTAATCGAAGTATTTCTCCATAGCACGTACCCAATATAACAATTCTTCAACTTCCAAATTTCCTTCATACATAGGTACCTCTATCCTTGCTCTGGCTCCTATCTTTGAAACAAATTTTATCAAGCGATCATGTGAAACATCCTCTACATCATTTTCTTCGGCCTCTACTTCTTTGCTCTCAGCTTGACTGATATCACCAATGTTTGGTGCTCTCCTCTGTGCTATTTCCATGGCGTTCAATCTCATTCGGAGTCACCTCATTTCTTCTTCCATTTCGGCATTCGCTTTGCACCTTTTGGGTGGCATGATTTCACTGCGTCACCTACAAACATAAATTAATTTCTTTGATACCACAAATGATACCAACTTTCCTCCTCTCTCCTTTTGTATGTTTTTTGCAAACAAACTCAAAATTATCTTTGATACCACCTGATGCAGCCCCCCTACTCCCCCTATAGGGTTGTGCGACCTCCCGGATTTAGATCTCCAATTATCGAGTTGAAAGACTCTCTGGAACCTTAAAGGTCCCCCTCTGTATCTAAACACATGCCCCCTCGGCTTCTTGGTGCAGGTCTGTTGACGGGCGAAATTGACTGACTGTCAACTGGAAGAACAAGTCTGGTCCGGGGTTGTCTAGTAACCCAAGCCATTTGGTGTAACTTGTTTTGATGGTTTTAATGGCTCCGTTAGCCAATCTAAAATCATAAAAGAATTAACTAATGCTCAAAAATATATTAAATATATACATACCCTGATATAACTATTTTAAATGTGTTTACGTAGAAAAGAAAAACATAAAAATCTCACTTATGAACATCATTTACAGATTTGCAAGTTTTACTAGAAACTTACGAAATTAAGGTGAAAATAATTTCTTTTGAGAAGAAGATAAAGAAAGCACATTTAAATAATTTTTTTTTGATTTCTATAAATCTAATGAAAATTAAATTAACTAAACTATGAAACACAGATGTACAGATAGTCAAATCCAATCTACACTTTTTGGTTCCGCTAATATATAAATGACAGAAAATGGAAACAAAGCAGCTAACCTGCTATTATTTTGTCTTATGTGTCTGTGCCTCTGTATGAATCAAAAACATCCAACTGCCACGCCTACGAGATAAATCTGCAATAGACTTATACTGAAACTGTTTTAAATAAATTCACAGAATGTATTGGCAGCCAAGATTTTAGAAACAGAATAGAGAACACACATTAATTCTGTGATATTATGATCATAAATAATTACAATAAGATAAATCTAAGTGTAATACATTCACTTCATTGTTCAACTTAAACATCAAATAGAAATTCAGATATTCAAATCGAAAAGATGATCACAGTGTGAATATTTGGAACAATAAATTATGAACGATTATCTGTAACGTGAATATCTTGAAACATAATATATCATTGAGTCTAAAGCTACAAGACATATTAATGCATCAATATTAAATAAAATGAGACATTAATGAAACACCATTAACAAAGCACTAAAGGCAAAATGCTGTACGTTGTTCCATTAAGTCTTGGGATATCATTCGTCCATCTTTGATTCTAGGCCAAGATGCCTCTCATTTACAAAATAGAGAGTATTTAAAGAGTTTTTTGAAATATAAAATTCCTATCTCCTAAGATAGGATCAGATCTCATAAGATCAAAACATTACAAATATAGAGGGCCTACAACCACTCATGATCAAACTATATCTTCAAAAATTTATGAAAGTTTTTTCCTATTTACAAACTAAACAAAAAGAGATACTAATCAACTAGATCGAACATATTCCATCCCATAAGATCATCATCAGATATACCATATCCTGAAAAACAAAATAGGAACAAGTTAGACAATTTATTAATAACTAATTACTAAATTTTATATAAAAATGACTTGGCTGCAAAATCTCTCGATTCTGTAGCCAGTCTTATATTGGTAAAAGAAATATGAGTTTAATCGATTTGATTTAAAAAAAAATAACATGACTATAATAAGAGGAAAAAGACCATTTTACCATTTAAACCTATGACAAACATGCATCAAGATAACTCATAATTGATTACGACCTTTACACTGTCTGCATTCTTTATCACAATGTTGTCTGTCTTCTTGAGAAGCTTGGCTTGTCTCTCTTCATTTGCTTTGAGTTCACGATTTTCTTTTATGAGTAATTCATTGTGGTTGGTGAGAGATTTAATTCTTACTTGTACAATGGGGATGCCATTATAGTACCATTCAATCCAATGCAAGAAGACCTCACAATGCACAGAAGGAGTGATCTGTCGGTGGAGCGTATAGTTGGGTGTAAGAACATCAACACTACCTGTTGTCGGCCCTTGACCAAGCTTAATACCAGTAAACCCCTTGCTATCCTAGAGACACAGAGGGATATTGTTAATATAGTCATATGGATGATTAGGATCAAGCTTATGACAATCTGGATCTTCTTCTGCGAGAAAATCCTCAATTTTGAGATCTGAATCCTCATTGATATCGATCAAGCTCAAATGAGGCTTAAATCGATTACGTAGACTTCTCGAAATGAGCTGACCAACCCTTTTATTTCGAAACCCTAACATTGCTTTTTTCTGTTTTGACTGTTTGTGAGGGTTTTTTCTATTAGACTTTAAAGTAGTGTTATGGCCAAAAATTAATTCATGCTTAGGGGTTTCATTTAACTCAGAACCAACATCCTGTTGCCCATATAAAAACTAATCGGGTATTGCCTTGTCATGAGGGTTTTTCCTCAAAAATTCTAGTTCGTTACTTGAGAAATCAAAATGTTTCTCTATCATAGGCTTATCCAACATAGGGGTTTCTATAGGAATCACTATAGAAAAACCGTTTCAGGCTAAGATCTTATCC
Source organism: Picea glauca (assembly GCA_000966675.3). NCBI lineage: Eukaryota > Viridiplantae > Streptophyta > Pinopsida > Pinales > Pinaceae > Picea > Picea glauca. Next base: position 245,803 of record JZKD02S1871617.1, read on the forward strand.
AAGTCATCACCCAGGGCTGTCAAACGATGAACCGACAACATTTTAATTAGGCCATGGTGAAAGAGGCTAGAGTCGAGGCTCTACTTCTTGTATATTTTTTACATCTTGTACAAACTCCTTAGTAAATAAAATGAAACATTCAGATGGAAACCTATAAAGTGCATAAGAAACCGCACATGATAAAGAAAAACTAGGTCATAATGACCTTCACAAATTATAAACTGTTTAAGAACTGATAAGAGACCATTCCATCTAAACTTAAGCAGAGAAACATGAATACCTTTCTCACAACAATCAATCTTTCTGGAAGTCATGAAAAGACTACAGGGCACTTCGTCGATTTTTGAGTTCTTAAACCACTTCTGACTAGAGGATGGGAGCCCTATGGCTTCACTGATAAAACCTTCAGTCACCTCCTACTGAATGTCTCCAAATTTTTCCCTATACCCATCAAATGTTTGAGCGAATTCCTTAGATGTGCAAAGGTTATACCCGTCGAACCTCTTAATGAAAGTATCCCAGCCCTGGGCTTTCAAATCCTTGACCCCATCATCATGAGACAACAACGCTTGAGGGCCATTCGACTCTATTCGGAAAACAAGAGCCATTAAGAGAATGACCAGGTTGTAATAGGGGTGACTCAAGATAGCTATGGGTTTAGAAGGCAAGAGCAGAGGAAACAAAATTGAGCGAATAGAATAGAAAGAAACCAAACAAAACCCCTACGCAACCATAGTATAAACACCAAGGTTTCGGGCATGAAGTTTGAGCGCTTCTGGTAATGAAATCCTCGGGTACAGAGCATAACATAGACCCTCGAATCATAATGAAAGGCCTGTCAATTCATTCTGCCAGCCAAAGATCAGGTGCATGATACGATTCTAGTGCATTTAATTTTCATGTCTATCCATGACTATAGTCGCTTTACAAAGGATTCAAATAAATAAGTTTACAATTCAAATGCAAATCAACATAGGTATTATATCAACATTCGATAAACTTAAAAGGAAAATCATTCAAGAATGAATTATGAGGTAGATGTAAGCACAATGATGTTTTAGAAACATGCTTTGAATAGGGATATAATACGAAACCAAGTTCTCATGTTTGATTCATGCTTTCAGTTATGAATCAAACATGGAAAAAAACAAGAAAATAAAATACAATTATTCACCATCTATTATAATCCAGTAATAATCCCCAAATGATAACATTTATAGGATGAGGTGAAGGCAACTACAGGAAGTGTTGTTTTGTCATTCAAATAGAAAAAAACATGTAGGGATGCCAAGAATGGCGACTTAATGGGAGAAGAAATTATCTCTGCATCACCAAAGAATTCACGTTAGGATGGATCACATGGTTTGAGAATTTAAGGAACAGTCAATAGTGAGTCAAGTATCTCAATCAAATTCAAAAACATCACTCAGTCTAGTGTTAGATGTCTTTCTGTCCAAATGTTATCTGGTGACAAGTTTTAATTACGAGAGAAACAATATTTAAGCCAATAACTCCAATGTTGTTGATAGGGCCGCTATTGCCAGCAGACATCCATAGCCTCGGCATGGATTTCAATTAACCCACTCTGATGCCTCTACCCTGTTCACGCATTATCAATTCAAAAATGAAGGGAATTTCATGATTAATATCAAAAAATATTTATACCTGATAATTTTCTTGAACCCTACATTGCTTTGCTACCAGCAGGCCTGTTCAGTACCCCGACGAAGTTGTCTTGGCATCATGCATGCATTTACCTGCTGACTGCAGACATGTTCAGTATCTCGGTGGGTTTACAGACACTTCCCACAACTCTCTATAAGTTATTCACAATTTTTTATGATTGTCACGAGAGAGGGGTGATGCTGAAAATTCCAGATTCCGTAACACTTGATGTCTTCCAACTTAATTTTTCGCTTGATGACCTTTATCATGATTTGAATTTAGTTTTCTGATAAGAATAACTTTGCAGGGACAAGAAGGCATACATGAGTTGTTTACTTTTAAAACAGGGACAATGTAAAGAGTTTTAATGATGATCGTATCTTCTCATGATTATAAAATGAAACCAAGAAGACTAGTCTGAACATGAAGTTTATTTTGTCAGTCTGAGTTTCAACAACTTAAAACAATGATACTTTGAGATGACCCTGACTGTTACTTTATGATGAGACGTTTCAGTTTCCTTTCATGAACTAAAAGGTGACACAGACACAAATTCACTCAAAACACAGAAAAATCAAGCAAAATGAAAAGAACCAAAATAAAAGAACAAAAGAAAAGATTAAACAAAGAAAAATATGTACAAGGTGGATCTGGAAACATCAGGAAAAATACCTTTTGAGAGCTTGGCCATTCACCGGGAAGGTGTCTGGATGTGCCTCCAAATTGTGTAGACAGAAAGAGTTGGGTCCTAGTTTTTTAGTGATTATGAAAGGTCCCAACCACAGGTTTTGGAACTTGGTGTGTTCCCCTTTTCCCTTGTAAGTTTTATCCCATTTGAGAACCAAGTCTCCTACCTCGAAGTTTCTATCAGAAGAAGAGTTTGAATCAAACCAAATTTTCACAATCTATTGATGTTGATCAAGCTTCTTCTTTGCTTGCGCTCTTACTTCCTCTAGTTTTAATAAGGCATTGATTCAACTTTCCAGAGGAGGGAAAATCTCTTCTTGGACTTTCTGCGATAATTGCAGAAATGGGAGAAGAACATGAGGATGTAGGATTGTTTCTCTCCCGTAAATGAGAAAGAAAGGAGAGTTACCAACAAAATATTTCAGTGTTACTCTGTCAGCCCATAGTGCATTAAATAAAGCATTGTGCAAGTTCTTGTGGTTTTCAGAGACTGTCCTCTTAATGATCTTGATCAAATTTTTGTTTGTTGATTCTGCTAGGGCATTTCCTTGGGGGTAGTAGCTGGCATAATATTTCAATTTAATCCCTTTTTATAAGGCGAATACATTCATATTTAGGGATGTGAAATAATATGCGTTATCAAATACTAAACATTTGGGAATGCTGAATCTAGTAATGATATTCAAGTTAAGGAAAGATACTACCTTATTAGTGTTTACCACTTTCAAAGGTCCAACTTCAAACCATCTGGTAAAATAATCTGTTGCTGTAATGATATATTTATGCTACTGTGAAGAAGTAGGGTTAATTGTCCCTATGATGTCAAGACCCCACTGCTGAAAAGGTGAATCCACTGAAACAGGCTGCAAAGGGAATGCTGCCTTTTTCACTCGTCCAACACCCTCTTGGCAGATTATGAATTTATGACATAACGCATGGGCATATTTAAATAACGTGAGCCAGTAGTACCCAAATATTAACACCTTGTGAGAAGTGGTGTCTCCACCGAAGTGTCCACCAGCCTCACCTACATGAAGTTCAGATAACACTTTTCCTGCTTCATATTTTTCCAAACAACGCATAAGAACACCATCAAAATTATTTCGAAACAATACATCATTTATTAGCTGGAAAGATGTAGATTTTAACCCAAGGGATCTTATGTTTTTAGGATCGAGATGATAAGGAGCATATCTGTGTGTTAAATAAAATTTAATATCATCATACCAAGAATTAGCAACAACCCGTGTACAATTGACCTGTGTCTCGTTGTGCTGATTTACAGTTGAGATGTTAATTTGACTTTCCTTTTCTTCAATTGAATCAACCACTAGTTTACATAGGCCTTGACCTCTAATAATTTGTGCAGGAGTTATTTCAAGGTCGTACTCTTGTAACGATGTCATCAAATTTTCTTGTTTTTCTCCCAGTTCCTTTTGTACTAATAAGTTTCCTACGACAAGGTAAGGAACGATGACTTTAGTTTTGGATTTCAACAGATATGACCGGAAGTGTTTCACTGCTTTGAAAATAGCATACGCCTGTTGATCTACAGCTAGGTAATTCAGTTCATCCCCTTTAAAACATGAACTCATGAAGGAAATAGGGATTTCATTGCTTTCAACATTTTTTTGTGTTAACACAGCAACGTAAGATCGGTTGGAGGCGAAAGTGTAAAGAGTGAAATATTGCGAGAAATCAACACTCATCAAGGAAGGGGCTTCCATTATGGATTTTTTGATGGAATCAAAGGCTTGACCTTCCTGTGGTCCCCAACGATACTGAACATCCTTTTTAATTAAATTTTGTAACGGTCTTACCATTTCTGAAAAACTTGGGACAAATCTTCTGACAAAATTAATCTGGCCTAAAAAGGATTGCATGGATATTTTAGAGGAAGGGGGGGGGCAGGGAGTTTGGAAATGGCTTGAGTTATTTCGGGATCGATGATAATTCCGTCACTAGACACTATGAACCCAAGCAATTTTCCTTGTTCCACTGCAAAGACTGACTTCTTAGGGTTGAGAGATATGCCATACTTGCGGCATCATTCTAGAACAGTCCTAAGGTGAGACAAGTGGTCTTTCTTGTTTTTGGAGAAAATGGTAACGTCATCAAGATAGGCCACTATTGATTGATTTATGAGGCCACAAAAAGCAATGTCCATTTCTCTCTGAAAAGTGGCCCCGACATTTATGTGTCCAAAAGGCATCTTCCTGTAGGCATAAGTTCCCCATGGGGTACGAAAAGTGGTTTTTAATTGGTCTGTCAGAGAGATGAGGACCTGGTTGTATCCTAAAAAACCATCTAATAGTGACAGTCTTTCAGAACTAGATACCTGCTGAAGAATTTGTTCCATTGGAGGAACGAGATAGTTGTCTTTATCAGACGCTCGGTTCAAGTTGCGAAAATCGACACAGAGTCGAATTTCACCACTTTTCTTCCTTACAGGAACTAGATTAGACACCCATTGTGTGTGTCTCACTGGAAAAATTATCTTTGCATTTAGTAATTTATTTAATTCTTTCTTGATAGTCGGTTCTAATTTGGGGTGCATCTTTCTTAATTTCTGTTGAAAAGGATGAGTTTGTGGTTTCATGGGGATGACATGTTGTATTATATTAGGATTGAATGTTTTTATATCATCGTATGTCCAGGAAAAAATGTCCTTGAATTATTTAAACAGTTTTATAAAGGAAGACCGCTCTTGTTCGGAGCATCCCGTTCCCAAATTGATATTTTGCGAATTATATTTAGTCCCTAGATTTATCGTTTCATAAGTCAAGGAAGAGCTGTTCTTTTTACAATTGACTGACCCTCTAAATTTATCATGTAAATCATAAAAATTTTCTAGTCTTACAATGGATCTGGGAATAGAGTTTACCAGATTAGACATTGATTCAAGAGATCTAAGATCTGATATTACCGTGAAGTTGCAGAGGTTTTCATCGTGAGTGACTTCATCGATAATTTCACCTTGGAAAGTTTCCTCCATATGCAAGAAGTCTATGATCTGCTGTTCATTGTCAAACACTCTCCAATCGGTGATGTTGTCTGGGATGGATGGCCTGAACAATAATTCAATCGAAAATGCATTCAGAGAGAGACCTTCCGTGGGAAAAAATTTAGAAGAAACATTAGCCAATAAATCATCTTCCAAATTACTTAGTCTAGGAATGGAATAGATGTTGAACGCTGCAAATTTTTGTATCAAACTCTATACCTCGGTTTGATAACTTTTGAGATGTGGTGACAAGCAATGTATGGAGTTTATTACCTGCTTGACCATGATTTCTGAATCACCGAACACCATTAAATTTATTACGTCCATATCCAAAGATTTCTTAAGCCCTTGTAGGAGTGCTTCATATTCAACAGTATTATTAGTGCATTCGAACTGTAATCGACAGACAATAAAAGTTTTATTACCTTCGGGGTCGATGAGTACACATCCTGCACCAACTCCTTCTCTATATTTGGATCCGTAAAAGTACAATGACTAGATTTGAGCTTCGTCAGTAGTGTTTGACACACTTGGCAGAGCTAATGACTGAGTGCAAGTCATAAGTTCTGATTGTTGCCCGGGATCCGTGAAGGGGGAAATTTCGATCATGAAGTTACCGAAGAAAGTGTTCATTCCCTACATTTCGAGTGAATTAGTGGATGCAGTAAAAGGTTCATTCATATCATTCATATATGTCACGGTATGCTTGAGATAACGTTCAGGGTTTATCCTGATTTTATTTGGTTGTCCATTTTCTGGTAGCCACAAACGAGACCAGTCTATGGCAAAGTAACCATGCAACTGCTCAGACCAATCCCTGCTTAAAAATAAACCATAGAATTTCGGGATGTCAACAACAATGATGTCAATAATTTGGTGAACCTTAGGATTAGAAGATAACCTAACCAGAACATTCTTAAGTTCGTCGATTACCTTAACGTTCGTCCAATCGAGATGAATGATTTTGAGACAAGAAGGTTGAACTTCTGCATTATTTTTTTGGAAAATAGATAAAGGCATCACATTTGATGATGTGCTGGAATCCACCATGCAATTATGTACATTTCTATTGAAAATTTCAAAAGTTAATAAGAAAGGCAGGACATTTTTATGAGTGTTAACAACAAAAATCTGCCAATTTTTTGCCGCTGTCCCTGAAACAATTTTATCTACATTTGATACAGTTTTTCAGTTAGATCCCTTTTATCTGAAAGTTCGGATGTCGTTTTAGTGGGGATCTTTTTGGCTGTTTTAGAAGTGATTTCTGTAGTCTTCTTGTTGCTAGGATCGTTGTTCTTACTATTTTTTGCGATATTTTGAAGCATTTTCTGTAGAATAAGAGGAAATTTCAAAAGCTCGTAAAAACAAATATTAGCCCTCAATTTTTTTAGATCTTCAATCAAGTCATATTCTCAGACGGGGCCTTATGAACTCTGTTTTATTTCAGTTTGTTTCGACTATTTTGGAGGAACATTATTTCTCATTTTAGAAAAGGGTTTTCTCTGTGATTTGCTTCTCGTGTTGTAAGGGTGGACAATTCAAAGTTTGCTTGAAAGATACTGCCAGAAAAGTGTCCGAAGATATTGGGAGATGAGTCCTCTTCTTCAGCTACTTCTTCCTCAACTATGTCTTCTGAACTTTTAGGAGGAACGTAATTATCATGTGCTTCAAGAATGGTTTGCAAAGCGTACTGCAAGCTTTTGAAATTGAGACCTTCAGTGGTCTGGTTTGGACGATTGGGAGGAAAAGGTTTTCTGAAAGGAGGTTTTGAAACTTCCTTTGCTTGAGGATTCCTCCTTGGCTGATCTCTTCAAGTTAATGACTTGATTTGATAGTTTTTGAAAAGATTTCTACAAGCTTTCCAGGTCTAAATTTCTCGGTTGACCTTTGACTTGGGGAGGCCTTGTAAGGATTTCTATTTTCTTTTTAGAAGGTGAAGCTGTTTCATCTTCACTATTGATATTTTATTTCAAGCTTAATATATCCTTTTCAATTTGGCTGGCTTCTTCAAAGGCTTCCAACAATGTAGATTTTTTAGACCTTTTAACCCAAATTGCTATATTATTATGTAGATATTTGGTGTAATATGCAACAATTAGACTCTCAACAGGCATTGAATCTGCGGGAATTTGATTCTTTAATGTAAAGAATATTTGGTTAAAATCTTTTACTTTCTCCATAGGGTTCATTTTTAGTCTAGAGATTTCCTTAACCAAGACTTCAGGGGTTTTATCGTTTCCAAATTTCTCTAAGAAACAAGTTTCGAAATTGTCCCAAGAGACAATGGTCTGGGGTTGTTGGGAGAAATACCATGTGGAGGAATTGCCCTCAAAATTATAAGGAAAGAGTCTGCATACTATGTCTTCATGATCTACACTTCAGAGTCTAATGGCCAACATAAACTTCTTTATGTGATGTTCGACAGATTTCTTAGAATCCAGATCAAATTTAGGTAACCATTTCTCTAGGTTCTGTGGCAATGGGTGTTGAGGTCCAGGTACAACCACGACATCTTGATCAAGCCAGGGTCTGGTGGGATTGTTTTGATTTTCCATGGGTGTAGGTGGTGTTGAAGGATGAGATGGTTCAGATAAGGAACTGCCTTCGTCAGATGACTCTCCTCCCTAAGAGGATGGATATGAACTTGGTGGGGAAGGAAGGATACCAGATCCTCCAACTCCAAGAGTAGGGGTTTTGACAGGATCTGTAGTATTATCTCCCACAGGATTTAAAAGCAGATCAGTTCCTTCAAGTTTTTCTCGGATATCCGAGAAATATAAAGGTTGATTGAGAGGCCTAATAGGTTGTTTGATACGGGCCAAAGCACTGTGTGTCCTTATAAGTGACTAGCGAACAATTTCTTGTACGTTGGCCCCTTGAGAAGCTGATGTTACTGGTTCAACGAGAAACTCAATATTATCATTTGAGGTAGTTGTTGTTTTAGAAGTAATGTTGTTGTCCGAGTGACTACGTGTTACTACAGGGGATAAAGTGCGTGGGGCAGGAGTCTTACGACTTCCACCTGCCATCAATTTCAATCAGGCCCTCCTTCTAGCACCATTTCTTGATGAGATAAATTGATCGACCATCAACTGGAAGAACAAGTCCGGTCCGGGGTTGTCTAGTAACCCAAGCCGTTTGGTGTAACTTGTTATGACGGGTTTAATGGCTCCGTTAGCCAATCTAAAATCCTAAAAGAATTAACTAATGCTCAAAAATATATTAAATATATACATACCCTGATATAGCTATTGTAAATGTGTTTACGTAGAAAAGAAAAACATAAAAATTTCACTTATGAACAACATTTACAGATTTGCAAGTTTTACTAGAAACTTACAAAATTAAGGTGAAAATAATTGCTTTTGAGAAGCAGATAAAGAAAGCACATTTAAATACTTTTTTTTTTCTTTCTATAAATCTAACGAAAATTGAATTAAATAAACTATGAAACACAGATGTACAGATAGTCAAATCCAATCTACACATTCTGGTTCTGCTAATATATAAACAACATAAAATGGAAACAAAGAAACTAACCTGATATTAGTATGTCTGATGTGTCCATGCCTCTGTATGAATCAACAACATCCAGCTGCCACACCTATGAGATAAATATGCAATAGACTTATACTGAAACTGTTTTGAATAAATTCACATAATGTATTGGCAGCCAGGATTTTAGAAACATAATAGAGAACACATGTTAATTTTGTGATCTTATGATTGTAAATAATTACAATAAGATAAATCTAAGTGTAATACATTCACTTCATTGTTCAACTTAAACATCAAATAGAAATTCGGATATTCAAATCTAAAAGATGATCACCGTGTGAATATCTGGAACAATAAATTATGAACGATTATCTGTAACATGAATATCTTGAAACATAATATATCATTGAGTCTAAAGCTACAATACATATTAATGCATAAGGATTAAATAAAACGAGACGTTAATGAAACACCATTAACAAAGGACTACAACCAAAATGATGTACGTTGTTCCATTAAGTCTTGGGATATCATTCGTCCATCTTTGATTCCAGGCCGAGATGCCTCTCATTTACAAAATAGAGAGTATTTAAAGAGTTTTTTGAAATCTAAACTTTCTATCTCCTAAGATAGGATTAGATCTCATAAGATCAAAACATTACAAATATGGAGGGCCTACAACCACTCATGATCAAACTATATCTTCAAAAATTTATGAAAGTTTTTTCCTATTTACAAACTAAACAAAAGGAGATACTAATCAACTAGATCGAACATGTTCCATCCCATAAGATCAACATCAGATATACCATATCTTGAAAAATTAAATAGGAACAAGTTAGACAATTTATTAATAAGTAATTACTAAATTTTATATAAAAATGACTTGGCTACAAAATCTCTCTATTATGTAGCCAGTCTTATATTGGTAAAAGAAATCTAAGTTTAACCGATTTGATTTTAAAAAAAATAACATGACTGTAATAAGAGGGAAAATACCATTTTACCATTTAAACCAATGACTAACATGGATCAAGATAACTTAGAATTGATTACGGCCTTTACACTGTCTGCATTCTTTATCACAATGTTGCCTATCTTCTTGAGATGCTTGGCTTGTCTCTGTTCATTTGCTTTGAGTTCACGATTTTATTTTATGAGTAATTCATTGTGGTTGGTGAGAGATTTAATTCTTAATGGGGATGTCATTATAGTACCATTCAATCCAATGTAAGCAGACCTCGCAATGCACAGAAGGAGTGATCTGTCGGTGGAGCATATAGTTGGGTGTAAGAACATCAACACTACTACGTTTCAAACCTGCACCCTTCTTATCTACGTACCATATCAGCTCTCCCTGAATCAACAATCAAGGTTCTCTTCGCAATTCTAGACTCCGAGAGTTTGAAATCTCAAACTCAGCTCTCTTTCATACTCCAACCTTCCTGAATTGACGATCAATGGACACCTGTCCCGTAAATCAACAACCCTTCCTTCACCTGGTTGTTTGACCTTTCAACCTAGATCAATGGTCCAACAACACTCTTCTCAATCGATGATCGATATTTCCTCCGGGTCTCTGGACTTCTGAGATCTCAAATATCAAACCCATTTATTCTAATGACTTTTACCCGAAGTCTAAAATATACTGACGCGTGTCCCTCCTGATCTAATGAACGAGGATTACTTCGGGAATTTACCTGGAGTTAACATATTTGCACCACGTCTCCCCGAATCCAACGGCTGTGAATCACTTTGGGACTTTACCCGAAATTCATGGATTCACACCACGTCTCCCTTAGATCTCACGGTCCAGATCTTACCTTGGGACTTCGAGTCTTCGTGCTCCAATGATCTCAATTCTCAAACTGAAAGTTCACTTCAGCTTTTCCCTAGAGTACGAGATCTGTTGACAAGTGTCTCCTCATAGATCAATGACTCACGACTCTTTGAATCTCCGTGCTTTGTGTGTTTCAAGTTTCAATTTCCGTCTTCCTCTAGATCTTTCGAGCTGCTAACACATACACTCCTGAATCAACGATCCAGATATACTCCGACTCTTATTCTCTCTGCGCTCTGGGAGTTTCAAGTTTCAAACTCAACTCCTTATGAACTCGCGATATTTGACGGCTCACGCTTGATCAATTGAACGACTGAGATTCCACCTCGGCGTTCCGGGGCTCCGGACTTATGAAATCTCAAGTTTCAAACTACTCCTCCTCTCGAGCTCACAACAACCAACGACTATTATTTATCCTGGAAATTTGATGCTTGATCTTCACTTCCAGTGATCTAACGACTCATATATATCACACTGATCGGATGGTCGAGATTCTATTCCAAGTTTTCGGACTTCGGGAATCTCAAGTTTCAGTTCCGATAGATTCTCTCTCCTCTGTACGTGAAGTGCTAAGGCTCGTGCACTTCCTCTGATCCGATGACTGTTGGCCTCTTTTCACTATGATCCAACGGTCACGGTTGTTTTCCCTCCTTAGCTTCTGATATCTCTCCACCCAGAATATTTATCTGCTTCCAAAGGTTCCAAACCTTTGTTATGTTGACGAATCCATCTCTGGGATCTCGTCAACACTCATGAAAAGTGTTATATCTTCTGATATTTTACCCTTGAAAGGATTTCGATCTCCCACACACACCTTGCATTCTAGGGATTTTGAATAACTCAGTTCAAAGGATTTTCTTGAAAAGAAAATGCTTCTCGCCCACCTGGTGTTCTTTTGCGCTGGTTCTTCGAAGCTTGTTGGCTTCTAGATGCTGTGCACACCTTGCACCTGTTATGAGTTTCTATGATTCTCTCTGAACTTCTCTGAGTCAATCCGAGACTCAGTCGACGTACTCCCTACATTCGAGATGCACACCTTGCATACAAGTATCAGAAGAGAAACAATTGAAACTCATCCAGTTCCATCATGAACTCATACAGTCAATCTCTCCAACAATCATACATGAACGAAATAAACTAGATCATAAACATAGAAATCAACATTCATTCAATCACACATGAAATGAACACAGTCAAAGGATTTGGGACAATTTCCGTCTTTTCTATTCATTCATGAAAAAACAATTGACATAGTGTTTCTGCTACTTTAATCTATTCTACTGATCTCTCTATTCTATCTATATGTTACAATACAACAATGAAAAACTATCTAAGGACCACTCCACTATCTCTCTCGTCCTGTCTGCAATCTATCCTATCAAATTCAAGGTTGTTACCTACTTAGTCCTATTACAATAACTACTAGATATTGCCAGATAGAGTCGACACTCCATATCTGCAATCCCTTACAGTCCTTCATGACTTTACAAACAAGTTACATTTTTAAAATGCTGATTACAAAATATCTCAACAACCAATTAAATTCTGAAGTTAATGCTTGATTTGAAATTTTTTCATTGTTGAGATGTCATTCATTTGCCTCCACACGTGCGTTGTTGACTTTGAAGGAGATGCTCCTGCATCATTAAGTCTTTCCTTTTTTATTTTATACCTATGGGTAACCTGATTGATGACCAACTCTAAGTCTCCAGTTACAACGAGATGTTATATTTTCATTTATTGTGCAAGGATCATACCCTAAATTAAGGATTCATATTCTACCTCGTTATTTGTGCATGAAAAATCTAGTCTTACAACATGGGGATGCATAGTATTACTTGGACTCAAAAGAACAATTCCAACTCCATTTCTAGATTTTGAACAGGCTCCATCGAATGACATCCTGCAGTAGCCTTCAAATAATCATTCTTGTTTCCCCGCGCCTTGAACTTTCTCTAGGATTTCGTTGTGCTCCATGCAAGGATAACATAGTTTCAAATCCCGACATCTATATAATATTCCATCAATTCATAGTCCTTCTTCTTGAAAGAGAAGGGTTTTCTAGGTTTATGGGGTACTTTAATCATCACTCCCTCTTTTCCTGGTAGCATCATACAACTTTCATTGTTCATTATATATCCATCTATCATGGATGTCCAGTCTCTTCCCAGCACAACTCCATATGATGGAGGAAGGTATACCACAATAATATTGAAAACTGTAATGATGTGGGGGGCTACTGTAATCCAAGCATAAAAATCCTTGATTTTTCTGTACGCTCGCACTTTTCTAGAATCAATTGCCTATATTCTTTCACTGGTTTCATAATACTTAGTGCAACTCATGCCCAATGCCTCCATGATTTCTAGTGGCATCATATTATTTGTCGCAATAGTGTCAACTAAACAATTATGTAGTGCAACATCATGATTTTCAATCGAGATATAGAAGGGAAAATTTTTACCTCTCATCTTGGCAGTTGTCGGGCTTTGGCTTTGTTTTGGACTGGTAATGACAACTTCATCTCTTTCAGATGGATCATCCAATAACTTAAAAATATTATGTATTTGTTGGGGAATCTTCACCACTTCCATAAAGGGAAAAGTTATTCTCAATTTACTTAGGTCCTCCATGACATTATATGTCATTTGAGTGGAGCTTGACACCAGGTGTTTCCTTTTAGTTCCATTCCCATCCGTCACTTTCTCATTTGTTTTTTCTTTTTCCTTTTCTTTTTGTTTTTCCTTGTCAGAGTCACCTTTATTCTTGGGTCTATTTACAAATCCTATCATCTGGGCATCATTTTCTTGTGAGTTGGGATCATTGTCACCCTATCCAAATATATACATGGACGTATCACATCCATCCATTTGCACAGTTTTAAATCTTTCATCAGGTAAGTAATAATTTTCTTTCTCAATTAATTGCACATCATAGACATCATCCAGAACAGTCGCGTTTGGAGTAGGCTGTCTGGGAACCCTTGGTCTTTGTGGGTTATCAATATTCTCAAACCTCACTCTGTTTTTGGGGGGAGGGTTCCTCCTTTTCTCGGGGATTGGCATTCTTGGGTTTATCATGTTATTATCTTCCCTTCTTATTTTCGTTATCTCGTTCTACATTTGTTTGATGGTTCTATTCATCTGTGCAATTTCAATTCTTTGCTTAGTTTCCTGCACCTCCACGGGATCAACCTTTACATCAGGTATGGTCCCCTTGAAAAATCCTCCTCTTGCCACTTGACTTTGAACCACTCGAGGCTTGTATTCCTCATTTTATCTTGAGCTAGAAGTTCCTTGGTCATCAATACTTAATCCCCCCAAATTCCTTTGTACTCTTCCCAATATAATGTCAGTCTTGACACCCATTTCAATCATAATTTCTTCCATCTCAGTGGATTTATTCATTGCCTCCTCCAAATTATCCATTTGGGATTTTCTGATGGCATATTCTACATTCGGGGGCATTGAATTATTATAACAACCGAGAATGACCGAGTCATTTGGTATTTTATCTTCTAGAATTCTACTCAAGGTATTATTGAACCTGAGATTAAAATCTTGTATCCTTTCGTTCTTCCTCAACCCAATATGGGTGAAGTTGGTGAGGAGGGTATGGTAAGAAATTGGAGGGGAAAACATAGTTAGGAACATAGCTTCGATATTGTTAAACGAGGGAATGGATCTACTGGGAAATTGTGTATACCATTCATAAGCTCTTTCTTATAAGGTTTGCAGGAACGACCTTACCATGATGTCATCATATTCAACATGATGAAAGTAAAAAACATGAATAAATAAATGCAAATGCCTCTTTGCATCGATTGCTCCATCTTCATAAAATTCCTTTAAGGTACCCTTAGGGAGAATAGGGAGCTCATGTTTCTCACCTATAATATTAAGAGGGGAATCTCTTACCTTCCTTCTATTTTCAAACCCTGGGATTCCTTGATTTCTTGTGACATCTCTTCCACCTCCTTGTCTCTCCTCATGATGCTCGTCTCGGGGATGTTTGTCTCTCGATACCATGTTTGGGGAGTCTTCAGGGCTAGAATTTTCACTTCTAAGAATATATATTTTCTTACTTTTACTTCTAGTAATGGGTCCCTTGTATTCGTCCAACTTCAATCTTGAACTTGTTCTTGTGCTTCTCTAGATAGCCTTTGATTTCTTCGATCTTGTCATTCTTATCTCCTCTGTCTTCGGAGGATTTCTCTTTCTTCTTCTTGTACTGATATCTTCCAAGAAGTTTCTCACTCTTCTCGATTCTGGGCTGTTTTTATTACCAGATTGTACAACTGGTGTAAAACGCTTTGTTGATTATTCAATCCAATTTCCAAATGGGGCTAATTACCTTGGGGTAAAGTCATATATTCTTTCACAAAAACTGGGCCAGGTTCCAAATTTTCAGTTCATTTCCCCAGTATGGTTGCCAATTTTTTTGATGCTTGAATCTGTTATGACCGAAACGACAAACTCACGAGGATACAAATCCCCCTACATTTTTATAGAGGTGGCACTCCTCTGTTAGGATTTTTGTGGGACTCTAGGTCTTTAGAATGTGGGACTTCACAAAAGTCCATCATGGTAATCAAAGAAGAAGTAAATATGCAAAAACAATTTTTTTATTTTTATTTTCTTTTAAATAAATTTCCTGAGGATGGACCAACAACCACACACATTCACACATTTCATGTCAATAAGAAAAATTTCCTCACATCCATCATAGTTTGGCTAAATATTTCTTATCACACAAAAATAAAAGGAAATGATCCACATGCATAAGAGAACTTTGATAGAGTGATACATGGGAAGCTCAAATAAAGATAATGATATATCAACCTCAAATACTTTATATTCAAAAAACCGGGTTACAAAGTACAGTTGAGATTGTTCCCAAAATAACTCTCTTGAAATTTATAAAAAATATATGGTTTATTACATATTCTCCGAAATTTAAATGCATTTGTCATAAATACTGGGATCGGGGCTCCCTGGACCATAAAGAAAATATATATAATAATGAAATTTGTAGAAGGAATAAAGTGGGCGACGGAGGACAACAAGACCTGGTAAGAAGAAAAAGGAAATTATCAGTCTTCGGTTAAAGATTTATATTTAAAGAGGTGGAGTAACTGGATGAAGGACTTGATAAAGAAAGACGGATGTGATCAATATGAACTTACTATGATGGTATCTCCTCTTGTCACTTTCTTGCTGATGTCCTTTTATTTCTTTCATCGACGGTTACAGGAACCGTCTCAACTGTCTTTTTCCCTTCATCGGTCAGTTTGTCGATAGCGTTTTTAAACTACTCTTCAATGTAGATTCTCATTGGTGCCATGTTGATTTCATTCCATATTTTATATTGAATATCTCACTCTCCAAGTCCCTTAGATGAATGGAAATATTACGCAAATATTCTTCAATATCTTTATTTTTTACTGAATAATCCACTAGCCAATTGTCTACGTCATCTTCATTATACTCAAGAATGCCATAGAACTTTTCAAATGATAACCCTTTAAAGATCTCAACTTGTTCATCAAAGGATTGCTTGGTTAGGAACAACGAGTTGAGGATCAATTTAGGGTCTTGGACCTCATTGGTGCTTCTGTCCAGGTCTATCTCAGTCAGTCTCTTGAATAGTTCTTCCTTCTTCAATACAACTTGGTCACATGCTTGGACAATGATATTCAAGTTTTTAACCTTTTCCTTCCATCATGCGTTCAGTTGTTTTATCCGGTTCGGAGAAGGGAGATCTTCCTCTCTTCATCTCAACTCTTTCATATTGGTAAATTTAAGATCGAAGGGTATGACCATGTCAAGGTAAAATCCTTCTTCATTTTTCAAATCTTCCTGTAAATATTCATGGAAGGCATGTGCCCTCATTCCAAAAGAGACCATGTTCTTTGACATATCCCAAGCCTCTATAATTAATTCTGTTATTTTCTTAATGTTATTCTCCACATATCCCCTGGCTGATGTGAGTAGGCTTGAAGAACCTTTCAGTTTAGCTGCAGGTCTGGTAGGCCCAATCATTACTAAAGGACTAGCAAGTACCGGAGGAGGAATTAAAGCTTCTTCCAATTCTTTGACTCTTTCCTTTAACTTGGCATTCTCTGCTTCAAGGCCTCCAATAGAATAGTCTAGAGCATCTCCATTTTCTCAGTGAATTATGGAAATTTGGGAAGGCCACATGTTTCGTAGTTTAACCTCTGAACGAGATTTCCCCTTTTTGTTGTTTACATCTCTTTTCTCAATAATTAAATTTTTGGACTCCCTATCAAAAACAACACTCTGAAATACAAAAGACTCTTCTTCATCGAAGGTCTCACTCTCAATTATTTCCATCAAAATATTTTGGTGAGCTATGTCCCCTAGTTTATCAGTGTGGGGGAACACTTTTTCGATATCAATATCGAGTTCCATATCTTCAAGGGAGAAGTCGTGGATGTCACTTTCGAATCGAGGTTCTTCCTCTTCTTGCACAATATTTTTTCTTTTCTTCCTCGAGGGAAGTTTATGGGAGCTTTCAATTTTTCCTGAAGGAGGGTTTTTATTTCCTCTTTCGCCTGAAGAAATGTGGGTCATTTTCTTAATTGGGTGGGCCGTTGGAGCACTGCTCCAAGATGTTTTAATTTTTCGAGTGACAGTTGGGGATCGTGCACTCTTCTTGCCGGGACCTTTTTCTTTCTGTTTGTATGACTCATTGGTGCTGAGTATTGTTTCCAGGTCGCCAATGTCATGAGCAGGAGTGCCCGAGTCATTATCTCCATCTTCATTCAAAACAATATTAATAAAAGAATTGTTGAAGCCAATTGCCAGTAGATGTTCTACAAAAATTCTTCTAGGGTCGAACCCTTTTATCCTTTCAACATATCTTAGATTCAGGATATGGAAGTGGCCTACAAATTCATCAATCTTGTTCATATTTCTGAATACAAAGTCCCCAAATTTTCAAGGCAGAGCTATGAATTTCTTTTTTCTCTTTTCATGGAAAAAATGCAACCAGTAGTTCTAATTCCTTGCTACTTTAGTAACAAACATTTTGTCAGATATGTGGCATGGAAGGAAGGAAGGATTTTCCTTGGAACCGAAAATCCTTATGACATTTTAATTCTCCATTTGATCCAGTGTCCCCTTCCTATCCATGAACTTACTCGCCTGGTCAGAGATCCGTGGGGTGTCCTTTCCAAACAAAAAACCTTTAAAAATTGTGAAAAAGTCATTAAAAACTTCATAAAAATGTTGGGAGGCTTTGTGCCTCCATAATGTTTGATACTGGAAGGTTACCATGTCGAATTCACAGTTTACCTTATTACACACAGATAATCTTGGAAACTGACAACAATGTGCTATCGCGAAAACCAAATAAGAGGACATAAATAATTTATTCTCCTTTTTGTATTGTAAGTAAGATATTTCAATGGAAATCAACTTTCCCCAATCGAAGATGGCCTGTTCCTTGACCGTAAAGTACAAAATGTAAAGAATCATGCGAGAAATGTTGGATGTAGTTTCTTTTCTTGATACCCTCATGAAAAACCAAGAAATTTCCCGGAAGGGATTTTTAAATGAGCCAACCGATAATCTCATGATATCTTCGGGGACGGTCGCTGGGTTCTCCAGGAAATCAGGTAAGAGGTCCAACCCATTGTCATGCTTCTTTAATAATTCTTTGCAATCTTCACTCTTGAAGTTAAGCGTTGACTCAGGAATTCTCAACGTCTTACGAGATACCCGAGGAAACAGAGAGATGGGGGAATGATCCGCTGGCTTGGAATATATCTCTTAGCGCACTAGGAGACCAACTCCTTATAGTCGAAAACCTTCAGGATGCAACCTGAACGAGCTATTCCATATGTCTAGATTACTTCTTTCTAGCCAGAAGGGGATGAGTAGTAAGAATATGCTCTAGAACACTGAAAGTTTTGGTCCTCATGCTCGAAAATGTTCAATGCATCTCCATAGAATTGTTGTCGAGATGCTTCTATAAGTTGACAAAAATGTTCCTTTTCTCCAGATAATGTTTAAAATGAATGCTTGAGAGGGATAATATAATCCTCCACAAATGTTGGTTTAATGCATTTTAATAGGAGATCTCCTCGAGCCCTTCGCCTATTAATGACAATATTTACGGAACATGCATGATGAGTTGTTATAATTAAAGAATACTAAATGTGTATTGGGAAAAATGTGAAGGTGGTGGGGACAAATGGGAGCAAAATAAGACTTGAGATTTTTGTGAACCCGCGATTACAGAAGGTCAAAAAATGACTAAGTGTTGTAACACGGTCGATTGGACTTAAGAAAGGAGAGATGATTTACTTAGGATCTTGGGGGGGGGTGGGTCCAGTGGTCAAAATGTAGATCATGTATTTTTTGATGAAATATGCATATCATGAAACATGGGATATGAAATCTTGACCCTGCCAACCCGAGAATCCGTGACTGCAAAAAACGACTAAGTATAGGATAGTGCGGTGGATGGTCAGACTCGTGATGTGAGGATGTGGATGGAGATGAGGATCTGCAAGTCCGCCAACTTGGGAACTCGCGAACCTGTCATTTTTAAAAAAATGACCAAGTATAAGAACTATAAAGGGAGAATAGAGGGAAAAAGGAAAAGGAAAAAAAAAGGTAAGTATAGAAGAGGGAAAAGAAGGGGAGAAAAGAAGTTGGGAAAGTAGAAAAAGGGAGGGAAGTTTCAGAAGAAGGAATTGATCTCAACATGTAGCTACTCAAACTTGTAAGGAATCCATTTGGATTATGAAACTATGTTTAGATGTGAAATAATTTAAAGAGCTATTACAATTTAGTGTGATAGTCAAAGTGCCATCTATTTGGAAAAGAACCCAACCTAATTTCATGAGAAGACAAATAATATCAATATCTAATACGATGTTGCTAGAGACATGGTAGAGGATGAAAAGGTGATATTGGAGAAATTTGAAATGTTATAGAATGTTGTAGATGCTGCTAACAAATCCAATGAACGCAAATAAGTTCATGTGCTGTTGTAAATCTATGGGCCCCATGAACCCTAGAAGTTAGTTCATAGTTTGATGCATTCTTATTTAATCTATTACAAGGTATATGACAAGTGGGAGAGTGTTAGGAAAGGTGTTCCACACACCTTCCAATGAATGGTTTTAGAAGATGATAAAACTAATGGAGGTTTCCAACCCACACCATGGTAGTTATCTCACGCATGCAGTAAGTTTTTCAGTAAAAGCTAAAAATCATGCATGAAGTAATCTTTTTTGTAAAAGCAAAAAATTCATGCATGAAGTAATGTTTTTCGTAAAAGCCAAAAACCTTCAGTGGTTAATAACATGTGGAATTAGAAACCATAAATTTTTTATGGTTCCATTATGCCTATATATTGAGTGCTTGGGTTGGAGGCATAGTGAGAGGCTATTGAAGGTACTATTATGGTGCTAAAATTTCTCTGGAACTTTAATGTTGTTGATCATTCTTGTTAAGAGCATAAAGAATCTTAAAGTATTTTGTAACCTATATTAGTTATTTAATTATATATTGAGCTTACTTTGGATTGTAGGGTTTTTTTCCCTAGGTTTTTCCCTAAGAAATTATTGTGTAATGGTTGTATGTCTCTATGTTATTGTTTTCTACAACTATATGCTTACATTTTATGTGTATTATTCTCTCATTGATTAGAGTAGGAAGTGTATTTTTAACTTATTATTCCTTTCACCCTTGGCCTTCGAGGGAAACATGATTTCCATTTGATATGACTTATTTTCATAATAACATTTCTTTCTTTCCCAAAGGTACATGAGTAAATAATAACATATTGACCACATAATAAAATGTTGAAGTAATACATGCTAGAATAGATTTATGTGTCAATGTCATGTCATGTAGGCCAAAGCTGCAAGAGGGGGTTGGTTTTTTTTTTTTTTTTACTTCTCACAAATCCCGTGGTGGTTCCTAGAGTGACTTCATGAGCTCATGTAGTTATCCTTCCTACGGTTCTTCCATGATTCCTTCATCCATTGTGAGTTGAAGGTGGGCATCTACAAGGTGAATTTATTATTTCTCCTCTTCCTTTTCGGTCATATCCTATCACTCTCTTCCTTTAGAGTCTAGCTAGAAGGACATAAAGTTTTTGAGAAATGGGGCGAGTGTTTGAAGGGATATTTGTAGTTTCATTGGCAATGAGGATCATTGGTCTCTCCCCTTCTCTACTTGAATAAGGGGAGCTTCCTGAGTGGGAAGGGTTGATTGGGGAGTTGTGAATTCCTTTTTTTTCTTTGGAATTATTCGAAGGTGCTTCCTTGACCGTTATCATGGGGGGTTGTAGATTTTTCTCAATTTCTTCCAAGATTCAGTGAGTAAGATCTGTACTAATGATCTTTTTCTCCTCTAAATCCCCATACCACCATGCTGATTTTTTGGAGGGTCTTATAGATTATCCTTCAACTCTAGAATTTATACAATGGGATGCTCTATGGCATGTTTGGAAGTAGGATATACTCTTGAAAGAAACCTACTCATAGTTGAGAGGTTGATTCTAGGTGTAATATTTGGGCTATAGATTTCTCTCTATTGGAAAACCTTTGTTGAATTATATGTCTACACATATTCGACATGGATAGAGTGTTGATGCATAAACCTTCCTTTCCCAAGAACCATGGGATAGACTTGAGGATGTGATGTTCACCTTCTAAGAAATAAAATTTAATATGATGAAGAACCCTTTTGCACAAGGGTAGACAAATTATTCTTCCTTGATCTTAGAATTCCATATTAAGGATATCCACTTGTGAATATCTATGAGTTTTAGCCAAATCCCATTGAATCTAAAAATGAGGCCATTATCCTTGAAATACTTGTATTAGTCTACCATATATGTCGTGACCACTAAGATGGATGGGGAATGGGCTTCAAAGACCATTTCAACCCTCAAGGCTTGGGTTGTGATTGAGTTTGTTCTTCACTAGTTATTGAAGGGGAGGGAGCCTTTGATGAAAAACCTTAATTTTGTTGGCCACTAAGGTCGAGATATAGGGGATGTGAAGTTGAGGAGGTTCGAAGAATTTATCTAGAAGGGTGATACTTGTCGCCAAAGTGGGTAATGTCATAGAAGGGTATAATTAAGGAGACCTCACTACCATCTTCGAGGTTTCTTACTATTTTGAGCTTGAGGGGGTGAAATCAATGATCCACCATAGTGATTGATATTCTTAACACAAGGGGGAGAGGAGGGCCTAGGTAGGATACCATCTTCTTGGAAATATTGAGGAGCCATAGGTGCCATGAGAATGATGATGAAGCAAGTAGGGCATAAACCTTAGTTTTTCATGCTAGAATACCTAACAAGGCCAATTGAAGCCATTCTAAGTGTGTTAATGGTGTTTTTATTACTTTTTAACTAGATTTTAAAAAATATCCACCTAGAGTTCTAGAAATTCTTGTCTATAATTTTGATGCAAACTCTTGGATTAGAGGTTTTAAATTATAAATAATATTTGAATTCTTGGTCAAAAGTTTAAAAAAATCTTAGTTAATAATTTTAATAAAATTTTGGTCGAGAAATTAACTAACATAAAATATCATATGAGATTTTGAAAAAAAAATTGACGAAAAATACTTAGTCATTTCAAATATCTAGAAACATATTTTTTCAAATGGTTTCATCTTCAAGAAGGGAGAACCCCTAAAATTATTCTAGATTTGGTATTAAACCCACTATTTTTAGATTTGGCATTGAATCTACTTTCTCCTATTATAATGTTTCTTTCATTATTGTTATGATTTTCTATTTAGAAAGGATATCCTCTGACCTTGATAAGTGTTGGAAACATAATCCATTATAGTTATGATATTTTGTATTATTCACTTGAGAAGGAATATGAAAAGTATCAAGTGAATATGAACTATCATTGAGGTTCCAAGAGACCTCTCGAAAGATGAATCTAAAGGTCATAGATCATGTACTTAGGTACATATCATATTAATAAAATTCATATCATGTCGATCTCCATTCTAGTCTATTCTAATAGTGGTATCAGAGCACCTATAGTTCTTACACTATAAGGAAAACACCTTGTAGCGAAGGTTTTCAGTGTTACAAGATTTGGAAAAAATTTCAAAAAAACCTTCACTACAAACTCTGTTATTTGCAGTGGAGGTTGTAGTAGAGGCGTTAATGGATGTTCCCTATAACTACAAAATTTTGGGTAGGCGAAGGTTTTAGAAAAGGTTTTTTTTTCCAGTGCTTGTATTGGTAAAACGTGTTGGTGCGGTATTGAGTAACATCCACCAGTGCATACACATAAATAAAATGTATAGGTTCTCTTATAATTATTGCGCACTAGTTTCTCCTTTTACATTGTATGCAACATTGATGTTTTTTTTGTTAACGTACACACCAACCCATATTGTTTTTTGTATGCAACATTGGTGCTCGTATAATTTGTAGGCATCATGTCGTTATTTTTGTTTTAGGGAACATTGGTGCTCATATAATTTGTACATAATGGTGCTTGTATTACCATGTGCACCAGAGGGTAGTGAAACTTCAAATATTTGAGGTGAGATGTCGATGCCATTCTTTGTTACTAAGCATTAGTGCATACATTATATGTAAAGCCCAGTGTGTATATTATATGTAAAGCACATGTGTGTGTTGTAATCATGCACACCATGATATTTTGAAATGTTAAATATAATCGTACGTTATGTCGTTTAAAGAAGCAATGTTTTTTCACAATTTTTAGCAGTGATGCTTCAATGTAAATAATAGACATTGATGTGTATAACTCATAAAAACACATTGTTTCCTATATTATGGAATGCACCATTTAGTGAGTTCAAAAGAATAAAGTGCAATGATATGTATACATTTTAATTTATTTATTTATTTCCAAATTTTCAATTAATCATCTCAAAACCAAATATTTTTTATAATTATATTGATTTTAGTATTTTTGTTACTGCATTTTGATACAATTACTGCATTAATGCATTATACAATGGATTAAACCTCTGTTATTTGTAACAATGTAAATCATCCATATATTAATTAATCAACAATGCAACATTTGACAATATAATAAAATAGGAAACCCAATATATATATAAGAGACCCATCATCATACAAAATGGGACAGTGTAAACGTCCCCAATAATCAAAATGCAGCCAATATGTAATTGTTACACTTATTGGTAACATGTCCTCATGTAATTGGAACAATATATCGAGTACATTAATCAAACTCCATGATTTTCATAGACAAATATTCCAAAACATACAACTTGCAGTAACAATCAATTATATTGTTTGTCATTCATCAATTGAACTATTGTCATCGCTTGAGTTGCATTCATGTCTCATTTCTTCATTACTTGTAGGAAATATTGTACTTTGGTTATTTAACCTAATGTTTTCTTGATTGACTTGTTTTTTATGTTTCGCATCTTCATGTTCCATCTACAGACATATACATAAAGTGTAATAAGTATATGTGCATTTATATATAGTATAATATACATGATTGCATAAATAAAAAAGATGTACCATAGCAACGATTACTTCATAAAAAATACACATTCTTCAGAAGCCATGTTGCATATCGTCTCTCAATCTCTCTTTTGTTCACTGCACTCCATACTTTGTTTCCTACATGTTTAATACATCATGAAAAAGCATAGTCGATATAATTAATATAAAGGTTTATTATTGTTCCATTAATTATATAAAATGGAAGTTAAACAACATAGACACTTACAAATTGTTTAATTAAACCTTGATACTTCAACATATACTCACAACACATGCTTAACCCAATGAGTATCAATTCATCAATTGACTCTTCTTTGTATGTTATCACCTATTAGAAGACATTCATGGACACGTGTAAATTAATTATTTAAATATAAAGATCACAACAAACATGAAATCTTAAGTAAGGCAAAGAATGTAAGTACTCACAAACTTTGCAACCAACCCTTTTATTCCTGGTCATCGTGTCTTATGTGCTGAATGGGCTCCATTTTTTTTCTTTTCTACAACAAAAAAAATTGAAAAGTAGTATTTCATGCGATAATTAAATTCAATGTACGTAAAATAATAAATGAATGATTACATACCTATGATGCATGTTGTTGCTAGGATGGCTCCTCCTGCAACACAATTATGTTCATTTCTTTTACCATCTTCTTGTACACTTTTTTGGACATCCCTATTGGTATGTATTGGTTTTTCCCTCGTTTGTTCCTTGGAATTTCCAGAATCTTCTTGAAAAACAAAAAAGAACAATAATTTTTTTTAAATCAACATGAAAGTAAATATAGAAAAACAATTGATTTGGAAATTATTGGAATATATAATAGCAAAATATGTTTAGTAATAATAATTTTTAATTTTTTTTTATTTTTTATTGTAATTTTTTTCTATTACAAATCTCATGAGTCTCATTGACCATTGCTCTAGAAACACTTCTTGTAGTTTATATATAACCCGATTCTTGGAGTCATTAGATTGATTTTTGTATTGTAAGTGGAAAGTGCATCTATATGTTCTTTATGCTAAATCCCTTAGAGTTATGTAAAATAGTTGTCCCCTTTCGTCAACTTCTAACACCACTCTAGATGAACTGAGGACCAAGATATCATCATTTTTATCTTCTTAGAACAACAATATTCTCCCTTGCTATCGTTCCCTGCACGACATTTTAAAAAATATGAAATTGAGTGTTTAAAACATGTAAAAAAATCATTTTTAGTAAAAAGTCAAAGAAAAACTTCATATTGATTACCTTTTGATCCACTTAATCCCTCTCTTTGAAACATTTCCATAAATATTTTACACTCTTTTCCACTCATATTGCAAACAATCTTATCAAGTTTCTTCAAGTTTTTTCTCTGATGACACATCTTAACCAATACACATCATTCATTTAAACCTATAGATAATTCACATATTTTAAATTTTTAATAAAAATTAAAGAACTTTCCTTGTTCTCTTGTTGGGATGATATACCATTGTGATTTCTACAATTATTTGTTTTCCTTGAACTTTTATCAACCATTTCTATAAAAAAAAAAAAACTAGGAATCATCAGTTATAAAAATTACAATTTGTTTTTTACATAATAAGATTTTTGTGCATATAATAAAAACATATGAATCATTGCATTGATAATATGTGTATGCACCGATATATGATAACCTTGCTCTTGATAGGATATTTAGATACTTAAGAGTTAGTTAATATCAACTTGGTCTAATGTGTCATTACGTAAAAGTGTGTTTCTCGGTGTGTTTCTTTATTATGCATTTGTAGTTAGGAAATTCAACGATCATGATATGTTACCGACATAGAGTGATTCAACGATCCATATTCTCCTCGATCTTAATGACTAAATTGATTCGTGGATTAACACCCAATTGGTCCATGATCTCTATTTAAAGAGCATGGAGGGCCATTTGTCGATGATCGATTGTGAGAAACTCTCTTGTAATTCTCTCTGTAAATTTTTATTTTGCATTAATAAATTTCTCCAAGTGGCTACGTTGGCTAGGGTTGTGGATGTTTTCCCATAAGGGTTTTACCACGTGAAAACATCAGTGTGTTGTGTTGGATCATGTTGTCATTGATGCCAATGGTTTGATTATTTGGGAGATTGTTGGATCATGTGTCATTGATGCAAATGGTTTGATTGATTGATGTCAACTAATTGATTGATTGATGATTGATGAACAATGTATATGTATTGTCCTTGATGAGAATTATAGATGTAAAAGTGGAAACCAAATGATAAAGATGGATCATTGATATGATGCATAGATAAGATGGATCAATGAGTTGTCATTGATACATAATGATGCATAGTTTGTTTGATGAAAAGATGACTCATTATTGTCTTATCATGATTGATAAGGGGCACAAATGGATGAACTCCAAAGTGGTCCCCTTATGGTGAAATCCCTCATGGGAAGATGCTTTGCAGATTGAGTTATCCTAGAAGAACGGTTGGAGGACCCATGCTTGTATGTGAAATAATGAGATGAAGATCAATGAAGTTGTTGGTGAAACTATCCTAGATGGATAGTGCTTGTCATGCCATTTCCAGTGGTATGTGGAATGTCACATAACTCCTCATGCTTTGAGAGTTATGGCTTTATGAAGTTGGAGGACCCCCATATGTTGGCTTGAAGCCCACAAGGTCAAAGAAGTCAAAGTGACCTAAAAGAAGAAATCATTATTTAAATGATAAAATAAAAGTTAAAAAGTCAAGGTGGATTATTTAAATAATAAAGAGAAGTGACAAAATCAAGAAGGAATATTTAAATGATAAAATATTGGAGGACTTTCTATTTATGGAAAGTGGTTAACCCTAAAAATAAGGAAAATAGCTTAAGTAACCTAGAAATGGGTTAAGTGACCTAGAGGATGAAAGTATAAATAATATAGCTATGGACTCTTGCTAAATATCCTTTTTTTGGATCAGTGGAGAGCTTTTTATGAGAATATCTTTTGGACTATTGATGGAGAGCTTCTTGTCAGAGCATCTTTGGTATGGATCTCTTGAGCATGATTGAAGATCTATTCTGAGGAATAAAGCGAGAGGAGGATCTCATGGACGCATCAAAGTTTTGACAATGTCGGAGATCTTGACGAAAAAAGTCTCAGAGCTTCAGAAACCCTAGTTTCTGAGGTAAACGTGGACTGTAATGGACCAGGGCACGTACACACGTGGGCTGTATGAGGACAGGGTGCATATAGTGGATGGAATGATGAAGAGTTGTGTTTGAGTTGGTGCCAAGCTCTTGGATGATGAAGCAGGTTCCAGATCTGCATTATATGGGCTCAGATCTATCACTGAGACACTGGTATGGTTACACTATTATCTTGATGGATACTATTGTTTGATGTGTTGTGAATGCTTAGGGAATTCTTGATATGGATTATATGATATGGTTCAGTTTGGATGATTTGGTTGATGGAGTGATTAGTACAATTGTGATTCAGTGGTGACATGATTGCTATGATATACTAGTTGTTATACATGATTGAGATAACATTCATATTGATTTGTTGTGGAGCATGAGAAAGCTATTGGAGATCTTGGATGTGTTTTGACTGGCTGGTGGTCAGATTGGACAGTCAGAGACAAAAGAGAATGATATATTGATTGTAGAGAATCTGAGTTGATCTTTAAGGACAAACCTTATCATCTCAGAAGCTATACACAGGTTGTTGTATACACTGGCCACTGTTGGGCCTCAGAAATGTCACTTTTATATCCTCTTTTTCCTTCACTATTCCTTACATTTCATCGTCCCATTAACCTTCCATCACACCATTTCCATAATGATACTTGGGTTTCTC
>JZKD02S1871617.1:288288-316662 GCA_000966675.3 Picea glauca
GTAAAAGGAGGTTGCCCCCTTGAAGAGTCTTATTATCTAAAATTATCTCTTTTTCAAGGCATTGAGTACTTTTTCTGAGGTTTTTCTATGCTATATTGATATTTGGTTCTTAACAATACCATTATTCCATTTTACCATCTCATCATTCCATTTATGATTCACTAACATTTCTTTTCCAACGACACTTTGTTTCATTTCGATTGATATACATATTGGCATGATTCATAAAGATGAAGAAAAGGATTTCTTATACACAACGATGCTTTCTTATGCACATTGATAACTTATTATTTCCAGTGAGTATATGACCAAATTATTGCAGCAAGAAAACAAATAAGTGAAATGAATGTTGTTAACACAAGAACCAACAACCTTTGTATTCATGGTTGTCACACAAGAACCAACCATAAGAAAATTTTACATGCTGCTATTGTATTTCAAATCCTGGAAATATTCCTTATTAAAAAGACATCATCAATCAAAGCCAAAGTCTGAATTCCAAATGTTTTTGAGAAAATCCATGCATGGTTGCATGAGGACATGCAACAAGTTGAGTTGGGGGGTATGTTGGGCCTCATAAATGTAACTTTTATATCCTCCTTTTCCTTCGCTAATCCTGACATTTCATCGTCCCATTAACCTTCCATCACACCATTTCCATAATGATACTTGGGTTTCTCCTGATTATTTTCCATTGTATTCATTTTAATATTATAAGTGAATTTATGATTAAATATTAGAAAAATCACATATTTTCATTATATATAAAGGTTGGATGAGTTTGATGATGTGTGCAGGCATATGTGAAGATTTCAACAAAGTCAAATATTACCACCTAGCCTCAAATTCGAATTTCATATTCAAGCTTTGAAGATTTGAAGAATATTTGGGACAATCATTCAAGCATATTCAAAGGAGAAGATCATGGAKATTTTGATAGGATATCTTATCCAAGATATGTGTGGAGGATTTGAAGGAATAAGTTGAGAGAATAGTGGATCTGTAATTATGAGACTCTCATGTATAAAAGAGAGTGTTCTCTCTTCATTTGGGGGGAGTTAGAGAATCATGTTATTCATAATTGGAGGATGTTATTCATAGGATTCATGTAATTCATAATGGGGGATTAGCTTGGAGAGTTATAGATCATGTAATTCATAATTTGGTCTTGTAATTAGGAGAAGGGGATTCTTAGCTTTGTTATTCTTTCATGCTTTGTCATTTGACTCTTGTAATATAATTTGAGATTGATATATTGTGTGAGCTCACATATGTCTTTTTTCATTCAACTCTTCACATGTTGTATTTCTTTCCTAGATTAATTTCTTGCTTTCCTAGTTAGTCTTTCAATGCTTTCCTAGATTAATTTCATTTCAAAAAATTAGATTAGATTAGATCTACTTCAGTCCTGCATGTATAGTGCATGTGCTTCACATGCCTACGAACCTCGGATTGACAAATTAAATAGTTGGGAAAATACTACAATGGAATTAAATGACAATATTTTCGCCTAACAACCGTGTGCATACACAGGCTATAGTGAGCTAGGGCGCGTACACACGCTCGCTGCACTACTGACAAGTTGTGTACCTATTGACAGATTGATATCTGTTGAGGATTGTTGCCTCATATCAGTTGGTGCTAAGGGTGTAAGCAGAGTCTTTCATTATAGAGCTGGTGCTCTTGTAGAGTTGTACTCTATTCAGTTGTTGTTGATAAACCCCCGGATTGTTGTCCATAATAAAAAGAAAAATTGTACATACATCTTGTGTTCTTTGTGTTCCTTGTGGTGATGACTCATTGATGATATGTGTTGCTGATATATGCTGCTGATATATGTTCACATATAATTGGTTATAAATGACAACAATGGGTAATGAATAAATGTTGAATGTTAACAAAGGAGTTGTATGTAAAGAGGGAATTTTTTGAGAAAAATAGCCCCACACTCATTCACCCCCCTCTAAGTGTGGTAGGTGTGTCCAACAATTGGTATCAAAGAGAGCCTTAACAAGCTTGAAGGAGATCCATAGACACACAAATAGATGATGAAGTTCCAATCCTTGATGAGGAAAACTATTCTACTTGGAGAATAGTTATGAGAGTGTATTTGAATACAATGGGAGCAACGATTTGGAAGGTAGCCATTGGTGGATCAGTTCCGTTGAAGAACAAGTCAAAGTTTGCAGCTTAAAAAGAAGGAAAGAAGAATGATGCATTGGCTCTCAATACCATTCTTAGTGGACTCTCAAGCCCTATCAAAGAGAGCATGGGAAAATGCACTTCCACCAAGGATCTATGGCTAAAGCTAGAGGAAACATATCAATGCAAGAAGGAGAAAGAAGATATTGAAGATCACTCCATCAAGATCACTAAAGGTAAATAATCTCCAAAAACTCTTGAATGAATTATTTCTAAATGTGATTTTGAAAACATTTCAAGTGAAGATAAAGAATCAAGTGATGATAGCACAAAAGAATATCTTGAAGACATTTCAAATGAAGGCAAAGAATTATGTGTTGATGTTGGAAAAAAAGAAGATCATGAAGATATTTCAAATGAAGGTAAAGAACCCTCAAAAACCCTTGATTGCAATGATGATGATGAATTTTTCTCTACAAGTGGAGAAGAAGATGTAAAAACAGTTTGTGTAAAGTTTTATGGTATTTATCCTATGAAAAGAATAGAAGAAAATCTATTAAAAATTCAAAAGGAAGTTGAAGAGGGTTTATATAGATATAGAAGTGATCATTATTATATAGACTATAACTATATTTCGGATAACACTAAGAAGTTTCTTAGGAGGAGTCTAAGGCACATATTGAAATTAAAGGAAATGCTCAAGGAACAAGAAGAGAGAAATAAGACTCAATTAGAAGAAAAGGAAGAAGAGATCACAAGACTAAAGAATGGAAAAGAAGATATAAATGTAGATGATGAGATTAGAAAAAGTTTTGAAACCATTGTCCATTTCAAGATCCAAATTGAAGAAGCCAAAATAATAGAAGAACTATTGAAGAATCAAATAAATGAAAAGGAAGAGTCATGTTGTAAGTTAGAAGCTGAAATTGTTGACCTTAGAAAGAAGGTAGAAAAGTCAAACAAATTCTTCAATAGCTCACAAATATTGGATGAGATCTTGGAAATTCAAAGATCACCACTTGATAAATCAAGTCTTGGATACAAAGAAGAAGCTACATATGTTGAAGCAAGCACCTCAAAAAAGCATGTGGTAAGTCCATCAAAGAAGGAAGACAATGTTGTAAAACAATCATCTACACAAGGAAAAGAAAATTTCAAAAGAACAAAGAAAGGAAGACATCAAGAAGATATGCTTGGGACACCAAAGCAAAGTTATGAAAGTATTTTTCATGGGCATTGTTATTCATGTAATGGATATGGTCACAAAGATTTTGAATGTGGATATTATGAAAGGAGATATAATGGAAGATTTTTATAACACCATGAGGTGTTGGAGATGTGATCAAGTAGGACACATTGTTGTTCACTGTAACACCATGAGATGCTACAGCTATAGTGGATTTGGCCACAAATCCCATGAGTGTTGGAACACAAGAAGAAAGTCCATGATGAGGACTTCACATAGCATGGATAGAAGAAGGAATGAATTAAGAAAGGGAGACATCTTTGAAAATATGGATGCTCAAAGCTCAAGTTCTGAAGAGCAGGGACACCTACAGAAGTGGGTGAAGAAGACAGAGAAGCCAAAACAGAATGAAATACTGAAGAGAAGTTCAAATGTATCATCTATTGAAGCATACACGGGTGACAGTGGTGACAGTCACATACATACACATGCTGACCTTGCATAGGTCAAATACATATGTGAGTTGTTGTGAAGCAGGCTACATATATGTGGTAAAGCCTTGGGAAAAAGGCAACATGGGTTGCAGCTTGATGTGATGGTATAAATTTGTGTTGTAGAGTCTGACATTGTTTAGTGCAGGTTCTGACACTGTTTGCTGCAGGTTTTCATGGTTCCATGTTATATCATGTAAGGTGACGATGTAAAATAAATCTTGGGTGCAAGGCACTAACCCGTGAGTATGGATTGATGCTGATCTGTTGGGGTACATGGCTGGTACTTTTTGAAGTTTCATTAATATATCTTATGATGTATTATTGGAAGCATATGTTGGTTATCATGGTGCATGCATTTTGCATGTGGTTGGGCTACATATTGAGACATGTAGTTGATGAGTTGAGTTGATAGTCATGTTGTACATAATTGGGGAGTCATAGCTTATTGATGCATGGTTGATATTCTTGATATACTATGTTGTTGGTATTACTTGATTAGCACAAAAATTGGTATTTGTTTGATACATGGTTATGGTACTTGGTTAATGATGGAGACATATCATGAGTGATATGACACATGGTTGACATATTGGTGGATGCACATGGTTGGAACATTGGTAGATGCACATGTTGGCATGTTGATATTTTACTCATGATTCTCTTTTGTTTCATGATGGTTGGTATGGCACGAGTTTTATGCATGAACAGGTCCAAGGATCATTATATGGTAGCATATTTTTGATCTTGCAGAGAAGATAGGGGGAGACATACCCATAGGGGGAGTCATTCTTTTTCCCATGATTCTAGGAGGAGATATTTATCAGATGCATACCTAGAAAAGAGCCCTATATTTGAAGAAAGAGCACAGAGGCATAATTCCAGGAGGAGTGATGGTCACAGGGGGAGTATGTTCGATGTATATTCAACATTACATCAGAGTGATATCCCTTATTCAAAAGGGGAGAGATTATTCAACAAAAACAAGACAGGGGGAGTAGCTCCAAATGGAAAATAACCCTTTTCCATTGATGTCAAAGGGGGAGAGATAGTCACATTGATGTGATTATTGATTGTGAGAGATAGTCACATTGACTATTGCTGATATGATTGATGTTTAGTAATAGGGGGAGATAGTCATATTGATATGATTGATGACTATTGATGTAGAGCATGCCTTATCTACATGTTGACATCACTAATTGGTAATTGGTGTTGACATCAATGTTGGTATTTCCATCAATGCCAAAGGGGGAGATTATTGGATCATGTTGTCATTGATGCCAATGGTTTTCTTATTTGGGAGATTGTTGGATCATGTGTCATTGATGCAAATGGTTTGATTGATTGATGTCAAGTAATTGATTGATTGATGGTTGATGAACAATGTATATGTATTGTCCTTGATGAGAATGATAGATGTCAAAGTGGAAACCAATTGATAAAGATGGATCATTGATATGATGCATAGATAAATATGGATCAATGAGTTGTCATTGATACATGATGATGCATAGTTTGTTTGATGAAAAGATGATTCATTATTGTCTTATCATGATTGATAAGGTGCACAAATGGATGAACTCCAAAGTGGTCCCCTTATGGTGAAAGCCCTTATGGGAAGACGCTTTGCAGATTGAGTTATCCTAGAAGAATGGTTGGAGGACCCATGCTTGTATGTAAAATAATGAGATGAAGATAAATGAATTTGTTGGTGAAACTATCCTATATGGATAGTGCTTGTCATGCCATTTCCGGTGGTATGTGGAATGTCGTATAACTCCTCACAGTTTGAGAGTTATGGCTTTATGAAGTTGGAGGACCCCCATATGTTGGCTTGAAGCCCACAAGGTCAAAGAAGTCAAAGTGACCTAAAAGAAGAAATCATTATTTCAATGATAAAGTAAAAGAGACAAAGTCAAGGTGGATTATTTAAATAATAAAGAGAAGTGACAAAATCAAGAAGGAATATTTAAATGATAAAATATTGGAGAACATT
Source organism: Picea glauca (assembly GCA_000966675.3). Taxonomy (NCBI): domain Eukaryota; kingdom Viridiplantae; phylum Streptophyta; class Pinopsida; order Pinales; family Pinaceae; genus Picea; species Picea glauca. The sequence goes on from JZKD02S1871617.1 coordinate 294,107, forward strand.
CTATTTATGGAAAGTGATTAACCCTAAAAATAAGGAAAACAGGTTAAGTAACCTAGAAATGGGTTAAGTGACCTAGTGGATGAAAGTATAAATAAGATAGCTATGGAATCTTTCTAAATATCCTTTTTGTGGATCAATGGAGAGCTTCTTGTGAGAATATCTTTTGGAGTATTGATGGAGAGCTTCTTGTGAGAGCATCTTTGGTATGGATCTCTTGAGCATGATTGAAGATCTATTCTGAGGAAGAAAGTGAGAGGAGGATCTCATGGACGCATCAAATTTTTGGCAATGTTGGATATCTTGACGAAAAAAGTCTCAGAGCTTTAGAAACCCTAGTTTCTGAGGTATACAGGGGATATAATGGGCTAGGGCACGTACACATGCGGGCTGTATGAGGACAGGGTGTGTATAGTGGATGGAATGATGAAGACTTGTGTTTGAGCTAGTACCAAGCTCTTGGATGATGAAGTAGGTTCCAGATATGCATTATATGGGCTCACATCTATCTCTGAGACACTGGTATTGTTACACTATTATCTTGATGGATAATATTGTTTGATGTGTTGTGAATGCTTAGGGAATTCTTGATATGGCTTATATGATATGGTTTAGTTTGGATGATTTGGTTGATGGAGTGATCAATACTCTTGTGATTCAATGGTGACATGATTTCTATGGTACACTAGTTGTTATACATGATTGAGATAGCATTCATATTGATTTGTTGTGGAGCATGAGCAAGCTATTGGAGAGCTTGGATGTGTTGTGACTGGCTGGTGGTCAGATTGGATAGTCAGAGATAGAAGCAAATGATATATTGATTGCAGAGAATCTGAGTTAATCTTGAAGGACAAACCCTAACATCTCATAAGGTATATGCAGGTTGTTGTATACACTAGCCGCGTGCATACGAGGGATGTAGTGAGCAAGGGTGTGTGCACATGCTGGCTTCACTACTGACAGGTCGCGTACCTATTGACAGATTGATATCTGTTGATGATTGTTTCCTCATCTCAGTTGCTGCTGAGGGTGTAAGCTGAGTCTTGCATTATAGAGCTGGTGCTCTTGTAGAGTTGTACTCTATTTAGTTGTTGCTGATAAACCCCCAGATTGGTGTCCATAATAAAAAGAAAAATTGTACATACATCTTGTGTTCTTTGTGTTCCTTGTGGTGATGACTTATTGATGATATGTGTTGCTGATATATGTTCACATCTAACTAGTTATAAATGATAACAATGGGTAATGAATAAATGTTGAATGTTAACAAAGGAGTTTTATGTAAAGAGGGAAGTTTTTAAGAAAAAGAACCCCACACTCATTCACACCCCCTCTAAGTGTGGTAGGTGTGTCCAACATGTTGATATTTTATCTATTTGTGTGAGTGGTTATTGAAGGTATTCATCCTTTTTTGGAATACCCGTGTTGTTGAACATGGTATCAGAGTGTATTTAAAGACCCACTCATGTTGTAGATCGAGATCGTGGAGCAGTGTTGCCTCATCTATATTTTCTACCATTTTTCATACATTTCTGGGCTGAGAGAAATATTCCATTGCGTCTGGAGCACTCGTTTTAGTCAATAAATCTTTTCATTTCACTCAAAAAAGTTTTCGTTTGCCTAAGATATGGCCATTTTAGTCAGATCTGAAGGCATAAAGACCAACTATTCCCTCTTAAATTTTTGCAGAGATAATATTTTGGTTTTCTGTTTTTTATTTATGAGTTTCTACTCTTTTTTATCTCCATATTCTCTTTTTCCTACACCCTGTGTGATCTTGCAAAATAAAAAATAGATCAGAAAGGGTTTTCCTGTCTACGTATGCTCTTTGCCATGCACTTTGTGCGATCTCAGTAAATCATAAATAGAGGGAAAAGTTGCATTTTTCAAATAATATAACTGAGATCTAACCCTTTTTGCCATCGAGAAGTTTTTTTTTTCTTCTTGTGTAAAAGAGTTTTTTATGAGCATGCTCTCCAAGGACGTGCAACAACAACAATAAGAACAACAACAACAATCCTCCTAAACAATACAATATGTTTTGCACTAGCTCACTTGGTTAAAAGTTGTTTTATTACGTAAGAGGTCTTGAGTTCAAGTATCCTTTTTGTTACTTTTTTAGAAAAAGTTCATGCATCCATTGTAAAATGCATTTCACTTAATTTATAAAAGTGAATCACTATAAGTAGCTTTAACATTTTTTTTAAAGTTATTTATTTTGCATGCAACTTTCTTTTATAAAATAACTTCATTGTAAAAGTGATCCCCACTTATTATATAAAAGTGTGTCACTTCATAAGAAACTATTTGTAAATGTAAGGTTATTAGGAGGGGTATCACCACGTGGACCAAATTCTCCCTGCCACGTGGCTCTTTGGTTACCGTTTATGCCTTTCTTCAAAAGGGCATGATTTTCACATCCAAAGTCCGTTTTTAGTGCCATTTTTTTAAACAACCTATTTTTTCTAGATATTTCCATACAGACCATCCATTTCATCTTTTTATGTATATTTTAATATGAATTAGCTCAGTAATTTTTTTCTTACCAGCACCAACCACTTCCAATGGATATTACATATGGAGGATTTATTAAGAAGTAAAAGACTGTATCAGATTACCTTGGGAAAATAAGAAGAACCCATTGATGATGACAAGTATGTTAAATTGATTAATATGAATGATGAAACCCGTGGACTAATCAGAATGACTGTCTCTCTTGATTTAAGGTTTCACCTTTAAGGACTTGATGCCCCCCAAAAATATTGGGAAAATATTGAAGTTGTGTTTGGTAAAAAAAATATTATTCGATCTGAGCAGATAGAAAACCAGATAATGACTTTAAGTATAAATGATTTGTCTTGCATTGAAGACTATTTATCTAAGTTCAAAACACTTATAATTTTGTGTGAAGAGTGTAACATAAAATTGGATGATGAACATTGCACATATATTATTCTTGCTAATATTGGTAGTGCATATTCAATGTTTGTATCTACCTTATATGCCATCAGATAAGCTCTAGGGACTTCTTATCAAAAACCCACCCTTGACTCCTTTTGTGATGCTTTAATTAGAGAGAAATATAAGATTTTTCAAATTGCAGTGATCAACACAGCAAATACATCCAACAAAGCCTCAGTGGCCTAGTAGAAATATAAATCAAAGAATTCCAAGAAGCAACATCCTCGCCACAACAACAGGAAAAAAAGATTCACAAATCCACTCAGCTAGCTTCCGCTCCTAATGGTGACAAAGGAGAAAAATATAAAAATAAGAAGACAAATAGACATTGCAACTTTTGTAGGAAAGATGGTCACGATGAGTCCAAATGTTTTAAGAATATGGAAACTTTAGAATTAGTGATGAAGAAGTGCAATATCTGTACCGATTCTTCTTCTTCTTCTTCTTCTCATGGACATGCACTTTCTGCTTCTGTTTTCTCCTTCAATGAAATTTCTACTTCTTCTTATGATGAGTGGCTTATTGATTCTGGAGCATATTATCATATGGATAAGGATAAAGCCATATTTTCTTCTCTAAATGAATGTGACACCAAGAAAATATTTGTTGGTGATGATAGATCTCTTAGTGTTGTAGATTCTAGAACAATTAAGGTAGATAATGGTCATTTTAATGATGTATTATGTGTTCCAATTCTTTCTTGCAACCTTCTATTAGTATATCAAATCACTCACTTAGGTGAAGGTAAAACTGTAAATTTTTTACCTCACCAAGTTGTAATGAAGGATCTAAAATATCCTTAGCATGTTCTTGCAAATGGAATTGTTGATGATATTACCAGGTTGTACAAGTTTGACAACTCTGGGTCATCATCTTTCTCATCTGTTTTTGTTGCTCATAATGATGACTTGAGCAAACTTTGCCATGAGGAATTTTGTCATCTAAATTATTTCTCATTGCAACAACGATGTAATAAATAGATGGTGACTGGTCTTCCTCTTGTTTCATGCAGAGATGGTGTTTGTGCCGGTTTTGTTCTGGACAAATATCATCTAGACACTTTTGAAAAACGTGCCTCTTGGCATGCCTCGACCCCTTTGCAGCTTGTTCATAGTTACTTGTGTGGTCCACTTTCTTCTCCTTCTTTTTTTGGGTGTAAGTGTTTCTTAACTTTCATTGATGACTTCTCTAGATGCACTTGGGTTTACTTCTTAAAACTTAAGAGAGAAGTTTTTGACACATTTTTGGCATACAAGGCCCTTATAGAAAAGAAATATGGACATCAACTTCAAAGGTTAAGAACAAATAATGGAGGTGAATATGTGAAAACTAATTTTACAAGTTATTGCACTACAGAGGGAATACAAATGCAACACAATGTTCCATATACACCACAACAAAATGGTGTTGTTGAGAGAAAGAACCACACATTAAAAGAAATGGCTAATTGCATGATCCAATCTAAGGGACTAAGTCTAAAGTATTGGGAAGAATCCATTAATTGTGCAATTAATATAGTAAATCACACTCCCACAAAGGATCTTAAAAATATAACACTGGAAGAAGCATGGACTAAAATTAAGCCAGATGTAAGTCACTTGTGTGTATTTGGTAGTGTAGTATGGGCTCACATTCCTGATGAGAAAAGGAAAGAATTGCAACTAAAAGTGAGAAGTGAATATTTGTTGGTTATTTTGAAGATGTCAAAGGTTACAGACTTCTTCACCCACATTGTAATGAAATTATTATTAGAAGAGATGTTAAATTTGATAAAAATATCTTGGCCTGCAAGCCTAATTTGACATGTGTGCCTTCTTCAGCCTGCAAGCCATGTTCAATGTTTGTTCCTTATTATGTTCCTATTCTGGTTTCTTCTTCTTTAGATAATGAAAATGAGGATGAAAACAAACCTCCTCCTACTCACCTTCCTCTATATGAGTCCATTGATTATGAACCTAAACCAAAACCACCTCTTCCTATATGGGTCCATTCAACATGAGAAGAAGATGGCGATATTACCAGTGATCCTTCAAATCGGCATCAGAAACATTCATAGTTCCAGTGAGACTCTTCTCTTTTGGATCAAGTTTTAGAGACTCATGATCTAGAGACATTTGTAGAAGCTTCAGGTCATCCATATTGGGATATAAAAATGAATTAAAAGTGTCATTCTTTAATGGAAAATAATACTTGGGATCTTGTACCTCTTCTGAAAGGAAGAAAACTTGTCAGATGTAAATGCATCTACAAAACTAAGTATGCATCATATGGAAGTATTTAAAGACACAAGGCTTGGTTATTTTCCAAAGGATTTTCCCAAGTTGAATGAATTGACTATAATAAAACCTTTTCTCCTGTAGCCAAAATGAATTCCATACACCTTGTTCTAGCCCTTTCAGCCTCACATAAATGGGAGGTCCATTAGATGGATGTCAAGTCCACCTTCTTGTATGGGGATTTGCAAGAAGAAATATACATGTAAAAAAATCCTAGCTATGTCTAGAATGAATCTAGCCTTGTTTGTCACTTTAAGAAATCTCTTTATGGTCTTAAGAAGGCTCTCCGAGCTTGGTATGCCAAAATGGAAAACTTATTATTGACACCGGATTTTCTAGAGGGCATTATAATCCTAATGTCTATACCAAGAAAATAGGAATCCATATTATAATCCTTGTTCTTTATGTTGATGACCTTATCCTCACTGGTAGTGACCCAAAACTTTTAAACCATGTGAAAACCAGACTTAAGAAGAAATTTGAAATGATAGAACTAGGCTTTTTGCACTATTTTCTTAGCCTCCAAGTTTTGCAAACCAATGAAGGAATTTTTCTTTCCCAATCTAAGTATGCTTGTGACCTTCTTCATTGCTTTCACATGGAATATTGTAAACTAGACCCTTCTCCCTTCCAGTCTAGAGTTGAACTTGCTTCCACCTATACTTCTCCTGAATTTGATGCCACTTTGTACCATCAGTTAGTTGGTAGCCTCTTATACTTGACTCATACCTGTCTTGATCTTTCCTTTGTTGTTGGTATTTTTTCCTGATATATGCAAACACCCCATGAAATCTGTTGGAAAGAAGATAAAATAATACTTTTGTATGTCCTGGGTACAGTTCAGTTTGAGATACATTATAGTTCATGGGGGACTCCTTTATTGGTTGGTTTCACTGATACAGAGTGGGCTAGTGAACTTGATGATTAAAAGTATACTACAGGTTATGTTTTTCAGCCTTGGTTCAGGACCTGTCACTTGGGCCTATAAGAAACAACATGAAATTTATCTTTCTTCAGCAGAATCAAAGTACTAAGCAATGATTAATGCAAGTCAAGAATCCTTTTGGCTTCGACATATCCTTTCATATTTTGGATTATAGAAGAATCATCCAACAACGTTATGGTGTGACAATTAGAGTGCCATCAATATTTCCAAAGACCCAGTTCAACATCAATGGAGAAACACATCAAGATACACATACACTTCGTCAAAAAGCTCATTCATGATCAAGTTACTAAAGTTCTCTTATGCCCTACATATGATCAAGTTGCAGGAATTTTCACAAAGTCTCTTACAGAAGCGAATTTTTCCAAACTTCAATCTATGTTAGGAGTTCGGGAAGTTATCCTTAAGGGGGGTTTTTTGAGAACACAACAACCCCACCAAAACTACCAGTTTAGGTGGGGGGGCATACTACCAAAATTTTTACAAGGCACTACTCTTTACTTACTTGGTTATTTATTCACCTACATACTCAATGTCTTTCATATGGCCATCTGGAAAAAAATGAGTAAGCTTTTCACTAGCCTTCAAGTTCATCATCCTGGACCCTTTGTACATCGTCATTTGGGCTTTACCCTACCCCTTTTTTTACACAACCTTATTCTTTGTCTTGTCATCGTCACACATTTTTCCCGATCTATATCTCTCTCACTTCAAAATACCAATGACGATGCATCATAACATCATCATAAGGGGGAAACATCGATCAAAATGATATTTCAAATGTTTATCTCACATCACCAATGATGGAACACCCTATTTTTCAAAGCCATGCCATAATCCAGAAGGATCAATGAGATTATATCATGTATCCACATCAAAATGATTACTCACGTGGGTCCCATATCCTAGTCATTTAATAAGACCATCCTTGTACTCACACAAGCACACTCTTAGAGGCTGGTCCTTTTTGGAAAAGACTTTTCATTGTCAACAAAAATCTTAGTGCACATCTATTGTTTTCCTTACACATCGCCAACGTGACATGATTCCTTTAGGTCACCCATGACTAAGATTTATTCCATCCTATGACTGAGATCAACCTAGTAATCATCGAAATATTTCGTGACCATTGATCTCATGTTGATCCTCTACCTGGCCCAGATGGTTACTTAACATCCTATCACTATGATTAAGAAGAGGATTCATATTGAGTGAGCGGATCGATGAGTATTAAAATCTTATTAAAAAACCCTAAGTAGTTTCATTAAGATTAAATGACTAGTTTAAAAGTTTTCGTCATCGAAAATTTGTTCCACAATCCTTGCCAACATATCCTACCACTACAAACTTTCGACGATCTTGTCCTTCCATCATCCCACTCCTTCGATGATATAGTTAACAATAATAACCTCTAAATTGACTATGGTTACATTCATATCACTGCGTACTGATCCTATGACTAAGTTTAAGCTGTAATACACTTTTTCATTAATTACACTCAGGATTGGATGGAATTTGGGAATTTTTAAACGTATTAACACTTCATCTTTTCTTATTTGTCTTTTTCTCACTAAGTAATATATGCACTGCAATGATGAAGGTCTGGCCTCTTGCTCTGTTATTATTGTCTCTGGTCAACGATTAATTGTTTTTAACATCATTGAGTATCTATAATATATATCACTATCGTAATTCTCTTAATCGCTCAATTTTTGTTTCACGTAGGTGGTAAGAAAATGTCCTAGATGTTGAAAATAAAGGGGAAAATCCAAACCTCCAGTGCGCCTGTTCCTGCCTCTATTCCATAATCCTTCAACATTTCCAATATGAATAGCCACGATGGGATGGAAAACTACCTCATTTATGCCGTGATTCTGGATATGTTCCATAATGAAAGGTTTCCACATGAAGAACTGGACATCGATGAGTACAAGAACATTCTCAAAATAAATAATCACATGATAGCTTCTTTCCCAGAGCTCTTCCTTACAACGATGTTGCTAGATGGTGTTTTTCATATCTTCATAAGGATACATGATTAATAGTCAATGCTTCAGGTCTCCCCATTGCATCACTCAAAGCGGAATATGTCCAAGTAAGATACAAGACCTCAAAACCCACAGTTTCTATTAATGAGTCATTCTTGGACACGTTTGGGGTCAAACACGAAGATTTCAAAACATTGATGGAAGACTGGTTCTATGATGAATAATGGTTAGTGAAAAAGGGGAAAGGAATCTCCTTGCACGATATTTGAAAATGCCTATATAATACTAAACAAAATGATATTCATATTTTATGGTGAGGAAATTAGCACCCATTTCAGAATGGAATGGTTTCCCATGCTTACATAGTTGTTAAGATAGAACAAGCTTTAAACCGGGAAAAAATCCTATCTTTCAGCATAGCGAATCAGGTTCAATACCCCAAAGGTATGAAAAAACCTGACTTCTACTTGTCGTCATATCCTATAGATGTCGTTTGTTGAACCAATTCATTCCTTTCTTTCAATTGGGCCTGGACCCCAGATCATGGCCCCATCCATTTATACTATTCTCAATTATGGGAGGTCAACTATAAGGAACATTTTAATGAGATCCATGACTATTTCCTCACCCCACTGTACAAGGCCATCTTTGGTCTTTTCCTGCATAGGATTTCTTGAGGTTCTATCAAGGCCCTAAGGGGAATTGGAGACTGATATATGAAAAAATACTATACCTTTGTCAGTATTTTTGGGGCCATAGGGCTTGCACAATTGCTTCCCAAGTATTTTTATGATAAGTTATTGGCCAAAGAAATATCATATCAGACTGTGGAGAAAGGATCCACTGCTTACCTGTAAGAAAATAAAAAAAAACATTGGCCTATTTTCCCCCTTCATATAGGATCATACTCTCCACAGAACAAGAAGAAAGCAGAAAAGGAAGTAGAAAATCTAAAGGAGTTGTGTCTTTGTATCGGAGTGCCCAAATCTCATGATCCTAAAAATGTGGTTTATGAACACATGAAGGATGTTATATTAGCACCTCATATCATGCATGAATCCAAGTGCACTGAAGATGTCTTTTGGGGAGATTTAAGTTATGAATAAGTGGTGGAAAGTTTCACCACTAAAGCATCCCAAGAGTAGCGGAAGAAAGAGGAAGAACAAGATAGAGCCTTGAGGCTAGAATAGTTCAAGGCCCTACTCCTCGAAGATAAAGAAATACTAAATTTAGAGGAAGAGAAAATGAGGGGAAAATAAAGCAGAATGAGTTAGGAAAGATGAAGAGGATGAAGAGAGATACCAACCAATGAAGAAAAAGGAAGTCAAGGATAAACATGATGAACTGGAAAAGACCCAAACTACAAACCCTCCCTCAGAAAAAATTAATTTGGGAAAAGAAGAAACAACAAACACATAAAAAATGACCATGAATGCATAGGAAAGAGAGAGGAAGAAGGAAGAGGAAGACAAAATTAAGGCTTCCAAAGAAAAATAGGATAGAACCACATCTAGTTCCACTGTTGTGAATTCGGTTCTTGACACCAATTTGATCAACACCCCAATTGAGGAATGCACCCCATTGGTCGCCATCCCAGGGAGATTATCACTCACTTCTAAAGGACTTGGTTTTGAAGGCACAATATTCGTTGTGGGAGATTACTCTATAGCCACAAGGCAAGAGAAATTGAGTAAAGAAACTCGAAAAGAAAAAGAGGAAAATTCAATGTAAGCCAGGAATTTCTTGAGAGGAGAATCAAACCCTAGCTTCTAAATGTCGTCATATCTTACAGATGTTGTTTGTTCAACCAATTGATTCCCTACTTTCAATCGAGCCTAAACCACAGATCATGACCCCATCCATTTATATTGTTCTCAATTATGGGATGTCAACTGTAAGGAACATTTTTACGAGATCTATGATTATTTCCTCGCCCCCCTACACAAGGCCATCTTTGGTCTTTTCCTGCATAGGATTTCTTTAGGTGCCATCAAGGCCCTAAGGGGAATTGTAGACTGGTATATGAAGAAATACTATACTTTTTTCAGGATTTTTGGGGCCACAGGGCCTCCACACTTGCTTCCCAAGTATGTGCTCGATAATTTACTGGCCAGAGAAAAAACATATTAGACTGTGGGGAAAGGATCCATTTCTTACCCATCAGAAAAGAAAAAACATTATTGGCCTAATTTCCCCCTTCATATAGGCTCATACTCTCTATATAAAAATAAGTAAGCAATAAAGGAAGCATAAAATCTAAAGGAGTTGTGTCCTTGTATCAGAGAGCCCAAATATCATGATCCTTAAAATGTGGTTTATGAACACATGAAGGATATTAGATTAGCACCTCAGATCATGCATGAATACAGGTTCACTAAAGATGTCTTTCAGGGAGATTTAAGTTTTGAAGAAGTGGTGGAAAGGCTCACCACTGAAGCATCCCAAGAGAAGCTGAAGGAAGAGGAAGAAAAAGAAAGATCTCTCAGGATAGAATAGTTCAAGGCCCTACTCCTTGAAGATAAAGAAAGGCTAAATTCAGAGGAAGAGAAAAGGAGGGAAAAATAAGAATAACGAGAAAGGAAAGATGGCGAGGATGAAGAGAGATACCAACTAATGAAACAAAAGGAAGCCGAGGAGAAACAATATGAACTAGAAAATACCAGGACTACAAACCTTCCCTCAAAAAAAATTAATTAGAGAAAATAAGAAACAACAAACACATAACAAATGGCCCTGACTACACATGAAAGAGAAAGGAAGAAGGAAGAGGAAGACAAAATTAAGGCTACCAAAGAAAAAGAGGATAGAACCACGTCTAGTACCACTTTTGTGACTTCAGGTCTTGACACCGATCTGATCAACACCCAAATTGAGGAATACACCCTATTGTCCACCATCCCAGGGATATTATCACTCGCTTCTGAAGGAATTGGTTTTGAAGGCACAATAGTCGATGTGAGAGATTACTACTATAGCCAAAAGACAAGAGAAATTGAGAAAAGAACCCCGAAGAGAAAACGAGGAAAATACGATGTAAGTGAGGAATTTACTGAAAGGAGCATCAAATGGAAAGTTGGACCAAACTTGAAGGATAACACATTACAAGTATCCTCAACACTTAGTGATTTTGCTGATTTGAACATTCTGTTGGTCCGATATGAAAATGAAAAGGCTTGAGTCTCTTTAAAATTGCAAGTGTAATTTATATGTGTGTGGGTAATAGGATCAAGTTACAAACAATTAAAACTCAATGAGTTTTTAATTAATCATGAGAAGCATAAGCATTCATAAAGAACCATCAAAATAAACACATTAACACAACAAAATGATAAAGGAGTTCACCCCTCTCTTGGGATACATCTCCCGGTCCAACTTCCAATGGATCATTTTCATTAATACTCAAAGTGTCAAAATCAGTGCTTTACAATGATCGAAATGAAAAATAGATGGCTTCAACGGATCCTGAATGTCCAAAAACCCCTAGCTGGGCTCTTCCTGCACCTGGTTTGGATAAAAACTGAGAAAAATACAACTCTAGAAATTTTCTCCCAATTCTTTGTTGTCTCTTCTCGCCAAAATGTACTTGTGTGTGACTAACCTAGCTCACAAGTGTTTCCCGTGCCAAAAACTTAGCACTGCGTGCATTCCAAAATTTGTGCAATTCTGTCAAACAATTAGGGGAATTAACACCTTTCGCGATGGAGGTGTTGGTTGCATGGCCCATGTGGCTGGGCGTCGACCTAAAAGTAGCACCTGCCCACTATCCGTTGAAGTCTCCGCATTTAAGGGTCATATGGTGGAGGGTGGTGTGACCATGGCTAAACACTGGAGAGTTCCTCATGCCTTCTATTGGAAAAAGGACAAGGTCATATGAAAGTGTGGTAAGACCAAGGGCTGGGGCTAAGCCCTGACCTAGACTCTGCCCAAACTATACATTATATCAAACTTAAATAATTTTTCCATTGTATAAGGTTAAGTAATACATGGCAAGCGAACTATTAGCCTGACCTGTACCAACACTCTGCCACTCCCGGAGGTCGTGGGTTTGACCCCCGCGGGCTCCAACCAAAATTTTACACCACATAGGGGTGCCATGTGGTAGCCCATGTCTGGGCCACGTGGCACTATACCATTGGTCGAAAAACACACCACATGTGAGATTCGAATAGGTCCACATGTCCACTGCCAACTCACCTACCATGTCATTCTCTTCCACATCATCACTTTCCATGTCAGCCTCTTTGCCTAGTCAACAATCCACATCACCATGCCACATGTTAGTATGGTCACCCTGCCACATGTTAGTATAGTCTTCACAGTTAGCAATACAAAATGTATGGATTGTACAGTCAACAAAATTTTTGCATGTTTGTAAAAGAAGACAGAACACAATATCTCTCACATACGACATCTGTTTGAACCTGTTCAAGTTGCATTAGGATTGTGAGGACAGGGCCTATGCACGAGTCTATTCTAAAGAAATTCTGATCATTTTGATTTTTGAGCATATTTTGATCCCCTAGATCACTCCTCTCCATTGAGAAGCTTTTGGACCTCCAAAGGACTACTTTTAGTCTATATGAAGATGAGGGTATAGTTCCCTCACCTTTATAACCTCAATCCATTTGGATTTGCTTGGATTTGTTCCTTTAATACCAACATGAAAGAATTCCACAGTCCTTCATTTTGAAGTTCTAATCCTCCTATTAAGGGTTGTATCTTCATGTGGTTCTAAAAGATATTTTGACAAGAAATCATCTATGGAAGGAATCTGAACATTCTCTCCTTGATCATCAATCAAAGGAAGCTCATACAATCTCAAATTCTCAACATTAACAACTGCATACATTTTCATATAAGGAGGCAAATCCAAATGGAAGGCATTGTTACCAATCTTTTCAAGAATCTTGAAAGCTCCATATCTAATTGGTTTCATTTTTTTACCTTCTCCTTTAAGCCTCTCTTTTCTAATGTAAATCCAAACTTCATCTCCCACTTGGAAACTGTGATCAACACAATGCTTTTCATATCTTGTCTTGTACTTGGCTTGGCTCTTTTCCAACTGTTCTTGTACCATTTGATGCACCAACTGAATTTGTTCAATGAAGTTCTTTGCTCTATCAATGTAATAATGAAAATCAATAAAAATATCCTTCCCAAAGATAAAATCTAAAGGATATTTTGGAAAATAACCAAAACATTCCTCAAATGGAGATGTTTGAGTCGAAGAGTGCTTAGCCCAGTTGTAAGCATGCCAAATGTAGTGTAAGTTCTCATCCCAAATCTTAGGATGCTTGTTGCAATAGCCACGAAGAAGATGCACTACTATTCTATTTGCCACTTCTGTTTGACCATCTATTTGTGGATGAAATTTTGTGCTCTTTTTCATCTTGGTGTCCATGAGTTCTCATAATCTTGACCAAAAGTTCCCAATAAATCGAGAATCTCGATTAGAAATAATGGATTTGGGAAACCCAAAATGTACCCAAATATGCTGAAAGAACATTTGTGTCATTTGTTTAGTTGTAACTTGCTTCTTAAAAGGCATCAAAATACACATTTTTCTGAAACGATCAACCACAACATAAAGATAATGATGATTCTTTTTAGACATAGGTAGACCTCCTACAAAGTCCATGGAAATGTTTTCCCAAGGATGAGAAGGAACCAAAAGTGGAGTATACAAGCCCAACTTTCTATTGCTAGGCTTACTTGTAGCACATAAAGAACATCCTCTTACATATCTTGAAACACTTTCATTCATTTTAGGCCAATAGCAATATCTTTGCAAATTAGCCACCGTCTTGCCTACACCAAAGTGGCTACAAATAAGAGAAGAATGTTCTTCCCTTATGATGTTGACTCTTTCACCCTGTGGAATACATAACTTTCCAAGATGATACAAAATCTTATCATGCACATGGTAATCCAATTCCTCAACTTGGTTAGAATGACACAAAGTTGCATAAACTTCTTTAAAATCAACATCTAAAGCATATTGTTCAACATAACTCTCATGTATGGTATAATTATGCTTAAGAATAACTTAAGCACTAACAATAGGCCTATAAATCATATCAACAACTTTGTTATAAATGCCTTTTTTATACCTTATAACCAAGTGGAATTTTTGTACAAAACCCATCCATTTGAAGTGACTTGCTTGTTGTAGCCTTGTTTGTGATTGTAAGTATTGCAATGATTGATGATCTTTGTGGATGATAGTTTCTTTTCCCAACAAATAATTTTCCATTTTTTCACACTTTGTACCAATACATACAACTCCTTATCATAAGTAGGATAGTTAATCACAACACCATTAAAAGTTTCAAAATGAAAACAAATGGGCTTACCATGTTGCAACAAGACTGCTCCCATTGCATAATTGCTTGCATCTGTTTGGATCTCAAATTGTTGTCTCAAATTAGGAAGTGCAAGAAATGGAGTTGAACTAATCTTCTCCTTCAATGCATCAAAATATTTTTGTTTCTTGCCTCCCCATTGGAAAACTTGCTAGATGCTTGTCACTACATGTAATGGAGCTGCAATTGAAGATAAATTAGAAATAAACTTTCTCCAATATTGGGATGCTCCCAAAAAGATTCTTACCTATGTCACATTGTTGGGATTGGGCCAATACAAAATTACTTTGACCTTGGAAGGATTAATTTTCAGTTCTCCTCGTCCAACAATATGTACCAAGTAAACAAGTGAGGTATTTCCAAACTCACATTTAGACATATTAAAAAAACAATTCCTTTATTCAAGACATCCAAAACTTGCTTTACATGCATAACATGCTCTTCATGAGATTTTCTAAATATCAAAATTTCATCCAAGTAGACAATCACACAATCATCAAGAAAATGCCTTAAAACATCATTCATGACTCTCATGAATGTAGCAGGAGCATTACAAAGCCCAAATGGAATTACCATCCACTCAAACAAACCTTACTTTGTTTTGAAAGCTATATTCCATGTTTCTCCTTCAACAATCTAATCTGATGATATCCACTTCTCAAATCCAACTTAGTAAAATACTTATCATATTTCAATTGATCAAGCAAATCAACAATTCTAGGAAGAGGATAATAATTATTTACTGTAATCTTGTTCAAGGCTCTGAAATCTACACACATGCGCCATGTACCATATTTCTTTGGTACTAAAACAAATGATGACCCACATGGCGATGTTCTTGGCATAATGACCCCTTTGTCAAGCAACTCTTGGATTTTTTTTTTTAATTTCAGCATTCTCCATGACTGACATCCTATACATACCAATTTTTGTAAGAGGACAATCTTGCTGCAATTGTATCTCATTTTGGATACCCATTTTTGGAGGCAATTATTTTGGTTCATGAAACATCTCATCATATTGGTTAACAACCACATATAAATCAGATTTCAACTTTGCATCACAACCTTTGAAAGCTTCTTTTTCAACATTGTCTTTGGGTTTGATCACCAAGAAGACAAAATTTTTACTAGCATTGACTAATCTCTTCATTTGTCCAACATTTACAAGTGACAAATTAGAATTCTTTGTATGTTCTCTAACAATGTAATCAACTCCATTTTTAAACAAATGATACTTGTTCTCATGATGATGAAATACAATTCTCCTATCATATAAATATGGGATTCCCAACACAATACCAAATATATCCAATTGAATAACATCAAGCTCTACCTCATCTATAAAGTTTGCAGTGATGGAAAATCTAAGTTTACACCTTCTTGTCACATGCAATTTGGCATTGTCACATATCCATCCTAGAGGGTATGGTTTAAAATGTGGATTAGTTTCCAATTTTAATTTCTTGGCAGTGTCTTCAGATATGAGGTTTGCTTGAGATCTAGTATCAAAAAGAGTATCTATCTTTGTATGCTTTGAAACAACCCTTATGAGGAAAATCTCTATTCTTTATTTTTCATGTTGAGTTTCATTGAGGCTACTACTACTTGAATAACTAGTACTTGCAATAGAATCCTTATCTTGAAAACCCATGACTGTAATTTTTGTTTCATCTCCCAAGTCAGAACCTAAATCATGTTGTGTAGTTGCAACAGTCTTTGGTTTCCCTTAATGGCTGAACTTTTTGGGTCTCATTTCAAGATGAAGTTTCCAACAATGTTCTTCATCATGGCCATACTTTGAACAATGTTTAGATGAGATTTTTTCTCCCTCTTTCTTGACTGAAGCATTCTTTCTTCCATTTATTTTGAATTTCCTCTTTCCCTTGTCTCCCTTAACAAAAGGTTTTTTTCTTCCCTCTTGAGGTTCATTCCTCCCTCTTGCTTCCAAATGAGTTTCCTATACACAAACCTCATCTAGACTTGTAGGGTTAAACATAAGTATTGTGTTCCTCAAGTAGCTATGAAATCCTCCAATGTATTTGAGTAAAGTTTCTTGAGAAGATAAATATATACCCAAAATCAAAGATCTTCTTCTAAATTATTGAGTGTAGCTTTGAACACTTTTCCCTTTAGCTTGCCTAAATTTTTTCCAATCCATAATAGCTTTTTTCATGTATGATAATGGATAAAATTGTCTTTTAAGTGCAAAAATAAAATCATTACAAGAGGATAAAATTTTACCATGTTTCTTCATGTCCTCTTGAGTTTTGGCTTCCCACCAAATGAGTGTTGCACTTTCCAATATAAGAGAAGCAAATTTAATCTTAGTTTCCTCATCTTTGATTCTTTGTATCCTACAATAGACTTCAATATGACAAATCCATTTATCTAATTTCTCAGCATTTACCTCTCCATTGTACATAGGCAATTCAAACTTAATATCAAGCTTAATAAAAGGAGTTTGTGGAGGAATTTTAACATGTTCTTTTGGAGAATTTGGAGGTGGTTGTGAAATGGTAGAAGAGGTGGAAGATGGAGGTGAAGGAGGTGGAGTATAACCATTCCCTCCATTTCCTTTTGGAATTTTATCACCACTATCTTCATTTCCCTTTGGAGGATTTGAGCTTTCACCTTGCAATCTTGCATTTCTTTCTTCAAATAAAACTTTCACCATTTATGTCATATCATAGAAATATTTTCTGAAAGTTTCATCCTCTAAAGTAAGAGTTTCATGAATCTCCTCATGATCCATACTTGGTGAATATCTCCTTGAATATTGAGGTGATTGTGTAGTTCTACTTCTTGAAAGTTGAGAACTTGGCTCTACAAGTTGACCTTCTCCTCATGTGAGCTTCAACCTTGTAAGCATTAGAAAAAAAAACACTTGCAAACAAAACCTTCAAAAACCTATGCTCTGATACCAACTTGATCTGAAAATGAAAAGGCTTGAGTCTCTTTAAAATTGCAAGTGTAATTTGTATGTGCTTGGGTAATAGGATCAAGTTACAAACACATAAAACATAATGAGTTTTTACTTAATAATGAGCAACATAAACAGTCATAAACAACCATCGAAATAAACACATTAACACAACAAAATGATAAAGGATCTCACCCCTCTCTTGGGCTACATCTCCTCGTCTATCCTCTAATGGATCGTTTTCATTAATTCTCAAAGTGTCAAAATCAGTCCTTTACAATTCTCAGAATGCAAAATAGATGGCTTGAATGGTTCTAGAACGTCCAAAAACCCCGAGATGGGCTCTTCCTACACCTGGTTTGGAAAAAAACTAAGAAAAATACAACTCTAGAAGTTTTCTCCCAATTCTTTGTTATCTCTGCTCACCAAAACGTACTTGTGTGTGACTAACCTAGCTCACGGTCATTTCTCATGCCAAAAAATCAACACCACATGCATTCTGCAATTCATGGAATTGTTTTGAACAATTAGGGGACTTAGCACCTTTCTCGGTAGAGGTGTTGGTCGCATGGCCCATGTGGCAGGGCATCGATCTAAAAAGTAGCACCTCCCTGCTATCGGTTGAAGTCTCTGCACTTGAGGGTCATATGGTGGAGGGTGGTGTGACATTGGCTAAACGCTGGAGAGTTCCCCATGCCCGTTGTTGGACAAATGGAAAGGTCATATGAAAGTGTTGTAAGACCAAGGGATAGGGCTAAGCCCTGACTCGGACTCCATCCAAACTATACATTATAGCAAACTTAAATCATTTTTCCATTGTATAAGGTTAAGTAATACATGGCAGGCAGGCTAGTAGCCTAGCCTGCACCAACACTTTGCCACTCTCGAAGGTCATGGGTTCGACCCCCGCAAACTACAACCAAAATATTACACCACAAAGGGGTTCCACATGGCAGCCCATGTTTGGGCCATGTGGCACTATACCATTAGTCCACAAACACGCCACGTGTTAGCTTTGGATAGGTCCACATATCCACTTCCAACTCACCTTCCACGTCAGCCTCTACCACATCACCACTTTCCACGTCAGGCTCTCTTCCCAATCAACAATCCACATCAACTTGACACGTGTTAGTACGATCACCCTGCCACGTGTCAGTACGGTCTGTATAGTCAGTAGTACAGACTATACTGTCAGCAATTTTTTTGCGTATTTGGTAAAGCGGAAAAAATGCGATATCTCTCACATACAACGTCTGTTTGAACCCATTCAAGTTGCATTGGGATCATGAGGATGAGTCCTACACACGAGTCATTTTTCAAAAAATTCCGAGCACTTTGATTTTTGAGCATATTTTGATCCCCTGGATCATGGTCGATGAAGTCGCAGGAGCACTAGATGCTGCAAAATCCAAGATCACTGAGTTGGAGGAGACCATGGAAAACATCGAAGATGCCATGGGAAGTGAATACAGGAAAGAAACACAACAAGCCGAGCAAATTCACAAAGAGGAGATGGAAAGACAACTTTAGATCCAGTACAAGGAGATGAAGGAAAATTTCAGTGAAATACACAAAGAGGAGATGGAAAGACAACTTTAGATTAAGGATAAGGAGATGAAGGAAAAATTCAGAGAAACAATCACCCTCAACCAAAGGGCCCATTTTCATGAGGTGGAAAAACTCAAAGATGCGCATGACCAGGAAGCTATGCAGCTTAAAGAAGAGTTGTCTGAAATGAGATCTTTCAATTAAAGAAGTGAAAAGTAAGTTAGGAGGCTATACCATGACAATGATATCCTAAATAAAGTAGTATAGGAAATCCAAAACCAGAAAATTGCTCTGGAATGTATAAAAGTAGAGGCCACCAAGAAAAATGAAGAGCTTTAGAGCTCACAGAAGAGATTCTTCTACGCTATGAGAAAAATACTGAAGGCCATATCCGATCAAGAAAAATTGAGCGTACAGGTGAAAGAAATGCATGAAAAATAAAAAAATCCCCAGAAGCCTACATTTGGGTCAAAAAATGAAAAGATGTCCAACAAATCTTCCCTGAGACCCTGCCTGTGGTCTCAGACAAGAAGAGAATATGATATCTCCAACTATTGGATGCAGGGATAGAAACTATCATAGATATAAAGAGGACACATGAACAAGTCATCACAATGAGAAAAGAGCTATGGAGGTCATTAGAGAACCTACTCTTGTGGTTTAGAATGGATCCTCCGAGGGATCTAGAAAATGTGTTGTTGACCCGAACAATGGTTGAAGATGTAGAGATCAAAAGGAATCTCAATATGAAATCCATTGAGGCAATCGACGAAATCAATGCATAAGTTATAGAATAAATATTAATACAACCCAGTGTATTGATCTCGCTAACTGAAGTTTTTGTGCGACGTATTGAGCAAAGATTGAAGATAGAAATCATTACGCCTGTCTGCAACGATAAGAAAGACCTTGAAAGAACACAGCTACACCAAGTGTAAAATATAATTGAAGACTTCAAGACTTGGAAGGCCTTCATTGATGAAAAATCGCAACCGCAAAGGCTCACCTAATGATCTCATTGTAACCAGAATTTTTGTATATTAATAATTTCCCTCATAATTACTATAATTTCTTAATTAGGAAAGGGAACTGAAGCATCACTTCAGAACCTCAACCTTTCGGAAGTTAGAGGAATGTGGAAAGTTCCTATGAGAGTTCTATAAATCATATGAATGTAAAAGAAGCAGGCCTTTTTGTTTTTAGATGTAGTGGGACAATACTATTACTCAAGTTAATTGGAATCAGAAAGACTTTGGAATATTGTGGTGTTAATGTGTATGAATCATATTTTTATATTTATGCATGTTTATCTCTATGATATGTGAATGTTGGTTTTATGAACTAATTCTGAACTAATATTCATATGTTTACAGTTACCATAATTTTCACTTTAAGTGGAGTGACAATATGATCAATTAGTGAATCAATTATTTGCTTCTAACTTATTTTATTATTAAGTTTCCATATTTCTTGCTTATATGAATTATTTCTGTGCAAATAATACAAACATTTCACTACACTTATATTTTAGTTTTTTCTTGATCAGGATAGGTTAGAATAGAGTAGAATAGAAGTGCATATTAGGACTGTAGATACTCATATTAGCCTAGAAGTTGTTTTTTACAGTTTTAATTCATCTGAAAACCTTCAGTTCTTAGAGTGATATTTAGTTAGTTTGGTAACCATTCCATAATATGTTCGGAAATGATACTCCAAATGAGAGAGGGTCTAATTGGGACCTACCATGGGGCGTTCTCCCTTACCTGCTTGAACGGGTCATTCTGACTCGTCAATAGGGGGATAGGCTCTAATTCCTCCTTCCTTCTCCTATTGTGTTTCCTTTGTAAATCCTTCAATCCTATCCCAAGTTGTTCTTAAGGGGTTATGTTAGGATATTTAGACACTTGGGATTTAGTTAAGATCAACTTGGTCTAATGTGTCGCTAGGTAAAAGCGTGTTTCTTAGTGTGTTTCTTTATTATGCATTAGTATGAATTTGTATTTAGGAAATCCGATGGTCACGATATGTTCTCGACATAGAGTGATCCGATGGTTCATATTCTCCACGATCTTAAAAACTACATTGATCCATGGCTTAATGCCTTATTGGTCCATGATCTCTATTTAAAGATCATGGAGGGTCATTTGTTAATGATCAACTATGAGAAAATCTCTTGTAAATCTCTCTGTAAATTTTTCTTTTACATTAATAAATTTCTCCAAGTGGCCATGTTGGTTGGGGTCGTGGATGTTTCCCCGTATGGGTTTTACCACGTGAAAATATTGGTGTTTTGATCTTTGATCTGGTTGTGTGAGCAGTCACTGAAGGTGTTCATTCTCTTTTGGAATACCTGTATTTTTTAACATCTCTTACAAAATTGAAAACGTTTTGTTAACAAATTGTTATACTCACATGGTTCTCTATAAATTAATAGAAGCAACGATGCCTAATTATTGTTTATTATGCACCATCGAATCCCTGAACAAATTTAAAACATGACAGTTTCGGTATTTTTTAGAAGTGGTTCATGAAACTTCTTTATCAGTACTCACCAAGTCCATGTAATAACCCCCCTGAAATCCAGAGAACATGGGGCAGTAAGGAATTTTCATAATATTGAGAGCTCAACATCAAGAGCACAACATGTCACTTGCGGAAATTGAACCTGGGTGGGGGGGAAAACACTTAAAACAAACCACTCGGGATAAACCCAATTGAATTTTTCTATTAAAATAATGTTATTTTTATTTTAAGTTCATCAATTCTATTGATAGGAACATGCGCATTGGTGTGATATTCCTATACAACATGCACCGTAAACCACATAAGATTTTTTTTTAAATAAAACTAACATCGAATTGGTTTGGGATCCAATGTAATTAGTGGTCCCATCACAATGGATACCAAACAACCCATATATATGTAATGAAACCCTATAAAAATCTATTGCTTAAAAAAATTCTCATTGTGAAATATAGAGAGCGGAAGTGAGAGAAACAACAAGGAAGATAAGACTTTTGATATTGAAGGTAACAATGAAACCCTTTTATTTTTTTGAGAATTCATTGAGAATTTCTTGAATCAAATACGGGAAATATTGATATGATTAATAGAATTAAATCACATACCTAAAATTTATCCTCTACAAATTTGTGTGTGACCTACAATGCTCCCTTTCAAATTTGGCTCTTCAAAAAAATCTACGCACTCCAAATTATTTGATGGTAAATCTCTCTTGCACAAATATTCCCTCTAAAGTTTGGCAAAAAAATGAAATAATGAATAGATTTTTCATTTATAAACACATACATTTAAAAAAAAATGAAATTCCCACTCATTTTTCATTGTATATTTCAATGCATTGGTGATAGACGCGTGCACTATTGTTTTTGTAACTTACGTTTTTGGTATGATATACAATTTATAGTGCATTGGCGTGCTTTTTACATAAAAATGCATTGATAAAAAAATTAATTCACAAAATAAAAATGTAAACATTCATATCTAAATTTTGCGGAAATTTTTCTTTGCAGAGGAAAAAATAGAGGTC